>JAKEYF010000369.1:0-54777 GCA_021527775.1 Lactarius sanguifluus | reverse complement strand
TGCAATCTAGCCCAATCGGATTTTACAGTGTGCTCGAACTGCGCCACAACGGGACAGTTCTGATGCTGGGTGGTTGCCAAAAACACGGAATGATTGGATTCCTGCTCGAGTGCGTTGGAAGTGCGTGTCACAGTAGCCTCGAGTCGTTCGATAAGTACAACAGGAACCATAACAGCCCAGCCCAGCCCGAGTGATCTAGATTGAAAACACGCTTAGAGTTTGGGATAGAATCCGACACTCTCCGCGGCGCGGTGAACGAGCCGCCGATAAAGCCTGAGGAAGAGAGAGCGCATGTTGTTGCGTGGCCAAAGTCGCAAATACGGTTACGCGATCGTAATAGATATCCCAATTACGGCAATCAATCTTCCACGTGCCCGTCGCCGTCGGTTCCCGACCCGGATGAAGAGTGGTGTTCTTCAAGTCGTCGATGCCGATGAACTACCTTTTTCTGAGCATCACCCATATCACCTTCTCGGTAGTCAAGTTAACGATCTTTACTTTATTAGCCGGGATCACCGCTCTACTTTCCCTATTCGAAGATATTTCATCAGTCCTCTTCGAGCTGGCCTCCGATTCCTCTGGGGTCCCACCTCGCAGCTCCTTCCCAACAGAGAAATGTGCCGTCTTAATTCTAGGAGCCCAAGAAGGTACATACATCACTCATTCGATTGAACTAAATATCCACGTGCATCCTTGAGTCAGGTGTGGGAAGGAACGCCGCACTTCATTTCTCCGAGTTAGGCTACACTGTCTTTGCGTTGTGTCCCAATCGACAAGATGATGCAGGTCACATCGTATCGTCTGGTGGGTCCAGGGGTGTAGCTTCGGTGAGAGCGCTGGGTCCATTTTCTCCTGATAGTGAATTATCTTACCAACACAAGTCCAAAGCTTCTGTACATCTGGCATAACAGGAAAGAAAGATCTCGCTCGATTCCGTGGGGTCTAGTAGCGCCGATGCAGCTGAACATGTGGTCTCGGTCTCAACGTCAAGCAGTACACGAGACGGTCTCAGCGCATTGTGATGCCTATGACCTTCGTCTTGTGGCGCTGATAATTTCGCACGACTCCAAGTCCCATCCCGGCACAGGACCATCACCCATGGACGCGCTAGACGCGACAGTCGGAACTCACGAGAGCCACCTCGAAGAAGACGCGTGGAGAAATATTGTGCTCGACGATGTTACGGAACCAGTGCTCATGGCATACGACTACAGGGAGCTACTTGCCGAGGCCTCGGGGCGAATCATCGTACTATCTAACTTTGCTGATAGTTGGTGTAGTGTGTCTATTCTATGTTTCGGTGTTTCTTACGGGCTCGGTACAGGCACACCCCTCGCGCTGTTATCTTTGGCGAGTCGCACCGCCACAGCCGAGAGCCTGGCCAACATGCTAGAGCTTGAAGGGATTCGTGTATCTTCGATATACTTCGGCCCATTGGCAAGGGACTCGATGGCGCAGTCACCGGACGGCCACGGTAACGATAGGTGTGTCAGAACCGGGTGTTGCATCGGACATGGGTTGTAATCGTATGCAACAGGCATTTCCCTCAATCCTTCGGTATACGTGCAGGTTTACGGCTTTCCGAATTTCTCTGATATGCAAAAGATTGGCAGGGGTTATTCGATACGTTGGCACAGAAGATATCTAGGAAACTTATAGTGCAGGACAGCCTCTTACTCACCGTCCTACGACGCGTGGTGCAGTCCCGGTATGGTTTTCTTCAGAGTTCATCCAACAACCCGCATTATTTTACACACCAGGCACCCGAAATTCGTTTATACTGTTGGCCTATACCCCGTTTTGCACGTTGCACTGAGGTCAGCACCTGTTGGCTCGAGATTGGCAGCGACAAGTCTCATACGTTGGGCGATGTTGCCGGAGCGGGCATCGGAATGACCCTTTTGCTGACTTTTCATGTACAATATGTATGGTTCCGTGCTAGACAAATGACGGTGCTGCCCTTTCTGACGCGATGGGAGGAGGACAATCCTTCAGAAAGTGTTCATGATTTCTTGCAAAATAGGCACCAGCTGGAAACGCACCCTGACCATGATACTTAGGCGCTGCCCTTGAGCTTGAGGGGCCACTTGTGCCGGTATTGGCTCAGCTCGCAGTATCGAGTGCTTGTAGTTGTAGCGAACATCGTCCCTTCTATGCGTGAGCAACAAGGCCACTGCGCGGACGAGTTTTCTACCTCTGAATGTACACACTCCCAGAAGGTAGTGTGACGTCGAAAGTGTGTCTCGGGGAGCAGTCAGAATCAGCTTCCACGGATTCCATTCGCAAAACCCTATCGGAACCGAGGCTGACGCCAAGTATCCAAGACCCGCTCGCATCAACATTGTCGATGTGCGGAAGTATTTCTCCGTCGGAAGCCAAATGTAACAAATGTGTCTGTGTTCTACCTGCCTTTGGACACAGTACTTCTAAGCGACCGAGGGCAGACCTGAAACAGGATCGTTCTCGCCGTCCCAAGAAGAGACGCGGGTTTCCCGGAATCGCTTAATGACACCGTCATAGTGACCCTGTTTGCACCGGGTAAGGCAGGTCCCCGCAGTTGAGAAGGACGAACCTCTTCGAAGTGATAAAATTCATCTGGAAGGAAAACATCTTTCAGATCTCCGGTGTCTCGGAGCCGATCCTGTTGATGGGACACGAGGAAATCTCGGCGTCGCTTACGTGCAGCTCTTGGTTCTGCCACGTCTAGCTTCCGAAGGGCGGCAGAAAGCAACGCGTGTTGTTCCGTGGGATTGAAAAAGCGCGGAAACCATTGAAAGTCGGCGGGTAAGGCAGAACGCGTACTGTAGCGTCGCAGGATAGAGTGACAGATGCGCTGCATGATGGCGTGAGTACGGTCGCAATCAAGGGGAATAACGCATAATTTGCGTTTTATTCCACTGCTCGTCGAGCTACGCGGAGGACGCGGAGGTAACTTACTCGGTGCCTGGTGGAACGAGAGGGACGACCACGGGCCGCGGATACCGGGCTGAGACCGCCTAGTTTGTGTCAACAGGTGCAGATGCCAGATTGGACTCGCACATCCAATCTCAATCACCGTCGTTAATGAACCAAGATGTCCAAGGAATCAGATGATCCGACACATGGTGGCAAAGGAACAACCAACTCGACGTACGCCGCCGTCGCACGAACGCTGACGCGTGGTGCGGCGTTATATTTTTCAAGACCAGTGCGGATTTTCAGGCCTTCCAAGAGTGCGTTTCCACGTTTTGCGAGTAAGGTCCTTCGCTAAAGTCCATCTCGAAAATGAAGTCAGTGGATGGCACTCGCTCAGAGGTCTCGCTGCTAGTGACGGAACATCGTTAACCCCGCACTTTGTCACGCGGCTCGTAAAGACTCAAGGAGTGTGTACCAAGCATTCTTCACACCCATTCCACTCATCGACTTCTCCAAGCTACTAGTTATACCAAGACACTTTGTCCCACCCCCTCCTAGTTAATGCGGCGCTAGGCACTGTTCTATGGACGGCGTACTCGGGGACTTCTTCTCTCCTAAACGGTGGTGACAACTTAGAAGCACATCCGATTGCCACCGCCCGCAATTTCCGGTGCGATCGCAGGTGGTGCCCAGGCCATTGTGGCCGCTCCCGCAGAGAATGCTCGCTTAGCCATCGAGGGTGGCACTGTGGGAGGTGGCTGGTCTCACGCATGGAAGGAGGTGCTCCGAGGAACGGTACAGAACCAGTCGACTGAAAAGAAGACACTCCGTGAAATGAGGCAGGTTCCGGGGTTGGATGATGGAGGTTCGTGACATGGCAGGGCGTGGGTGGAACGGCTGGGGTTGGGGACTGGCTAAAGACGTTTGTGGTGAGCCCGGATTGACGCAGCTTTTCCAAGGGGAGAGTCATCTAACCCCATTCACCTACAGGGTTCTCAGTGTTTTCACAATTTTGAGGTCACTCGCCGTCTTGCCACGGAGCGAAGATCTTATCGGTGGGCCTTGTGCAGCCGTTCACGGTAACTGACGAACGGCCCGACTGCCTACAACGAAACCTGCCCCGCACTGTTCACGGTGCGACTCTAGTGGCCGGAGGGGTCCACTGCAGGATTGGCGTACGAGGTCGTTTGTCGACCGTGGGATGTTGCCCGGAGGCTAGCTTACCTTGACCGGGTTCAATCCACCACCACTCATAGACCAAGGCATCATCTTTTCAGTCTCATAACACGCAAGATACATGACGATGGCTTGCTTTTCTTTTTCCGGGATGCTGCGGGCTACGAAGAGAAGAACCTCATGAGTCTGGGTCGGCAAAGGTTGCTTGCGGTTGCGCGGACATTAGGACGTGTGGGCCCATGGGGGGTTGGATTCTTGGTCTGGGAGGCATTTGGACCCGGCATATCATAGATTATCGACTTGTCAGAGGAACATACAGATACAGTACAGCCAGTAATAATACCAAGCAAGATACCAAGCTACCACCAGCCCGCTTACTAAGCGCTTATCAACGACGAGATCGCTTGCAAGACAAATGTCGTTCACCACCTACGATTACGCTGACAAAGATAATTTTAAGGAGACAAGATCATGCCTCGCTGCACTCACAAAGGCTGTGGAAAAGAGTTCGATCCTGCGGATAATACGGAGGAAATTTGCGTCTATCACCCTGGCGCTCCGGTGAGTCTCGCCCGCATCATCTGATATTCTCGCCTGACCACCTTAGAGCATAGATATTTCACGAAGGCTTGAAGTCATGGTTCTTGCTGCAATACGGTCAATAAGCCCGTTTTGGACTTTGACGAGTTTATGGCCATACCCGTAAGTCGGTTGTTCTGGTTCTGAGTTTTGTAATATCTTATAAGCCATTCGCGCAGGGGTGTACGCGCGGGGTGCACACCGAGGATGCCCCGAAGTGGAGCCTAAGGAAACACCTTCCACACCGAATAAGTCCCTTACGATGACCGAGACGTCAGATGGAAAAGAAGTGTACACAACGCGATCTGTTCTCAGCCGGCCACAGGGGCCGACAGAACCCGCCGCAGCCATTCCCGCCGCTCCGCCAGCTTCGGACAAGAAGGTTGAGGCAGATGAGGACGATCCAGACGCTGTTGTCCCTCCGGGAACCGCATGCAAGCGAGCCGGGTGTAATGTGACATTCGTGAGCAATGACGAAAATCGGAACGGTGACGGTCCAGGGACGAAGTGTGTATATCACCCCGGAGCCGTAAGGATGTTTATTTCGCGTGCGCCTTGTCCTGACATTGTCTCGTCTGTCAGCCTCTATTCCATGAGGGGAGCAAGGTTGGTTTTGTGTTCACTTCTCCCCGAACGTGACGTCACTGACAGCGACAACTACCTGCCCTATAGGGTTACTTTTGCTGTAAACGTCGTGTACTCGAGTTTGACGAGTTTCTCAAAATTGAAGGATGTACAGAAGGGCGGCATCTGTTTGTCCCTAAGTCGAGGGGAGACGTACGTGATACGTGAGATGATTCGTATTGTATCGACTGTTTACTGATGCGGTGTCAATGCTTTGCAGCACGCAGAAGAAGTCGTGAACTGTCGAATCGATCACTATCAAACGCCAAGTACGGTATATGTCACGGTATTCGCTAAACAAGTTAACAAGGAACGGAGCACCATAAAAATTGGGGAAAACGAGGTAATGGATTACCCGACGATCCGACATTCTTCAAACATCAAGCTTACCTGCCCAGATTCACTTTGACCTTTATCTACCTGGATCGAAGCGGTTCACCCGATCCGTGCAGCTCTTTGGACCCGTAGACTCATCTGCGTCGTCCTTTACGGTTTTTGGGACCAAGGTAACGTCAAGTAGACCGCCTTCTTTCTCTGATTACTCAGAAATTGCTAGATCGAGGTCAAGTTGAAAAAGCTTGACGGAAGGAGTTGGACAGTACTCGAAAAGACCGATCGTGACCTGGGACCCGTAAGTTTTACGTTCGGAGTTAAGGGTCGTACAGGAACAGTCGGCACAAAGGAGTTCGTCTTGGATGAACAAAATAGTCGCAATCATGTCCCTTAGACGTAGACACTAATCCATCGGAGAGGTGTGGCAATAGGAAAATAGTGTCTAAGTGGATCTGGATCTACAACACTTTAGGAAGCTCTATGTCACTATATACCTGAATGACATCGTCTTTCTTGAGATCTCCGAATGACTCTAAGCTAATACCGCATTCGGTCCCTTTGGATGCCTCGGTGATGTCGTCTTTCAAGCGTCTAAAGGTGTCTAATCGACCTAATGACAACAGCTTAATGGCGAGACACGCTCCGGGATGCAAATAGTGCCGTACCTTCGTGAACAACCACGCCATTTCGAACAACTTGGACTTTCTTGCTTTTCTCAACGATACCTTTCGTGACACGGCAGCCAGCAATCGTTTTCGTGCGTCCACCAGTGAGTTTGATGTCAAATATTTGGAGGACAGCGGCCTCCCCGGAAACTCGTTTCTCATAGACTGAGGGAAGCAAGTTAGCAACGCGCTGCCTGACGTCTTCTATGACTTGATAAATGATTTTGGACGAGACTATGGGGATGCTTTGTGCGGCCGCGGCAGCGACAGCGCTTCGAGGCACCGGCACCGCGAAGGCAATGATCGTACCTGTAGGACCAACTCGGTCAGGGAGGTCTTCCTGGACACACAGAAAATTCTCACTGTCAGAAGTCTTGGCGAGGAGGATATCCGACTCGGTGATCTCGCCAACGCCAGTGAAAACGATCTTGGCCCGCGCGTTCTCGTTTCCAATACATTTCAACGCACCCTCCAGCGCTTCGACGCTCCCACTCACGTCCGCTTTGATGACCAGTCTAAGCTCATGCGGCTTCTTCTCTGTCTCAGAAGTGACGTCGGGTTGATCGCCTTCTTCGCGCTCCCTCTGCTCACGATCGAGCCGGCGCTGCACGTTGATCGCGTCAATGTCTACCATCATAGCTTGCTCTTCCGCTTTGCGTTTTCGGTTAGCCACTGCCTTCTTGACATCCTGTTCTGAGCCGTCGAGAACTTCGTCACCGGCACCTGGAAGTTCTTTCCACCCTGACACGGTGACGGCCATGCCAGGGCCCGCCACTTTGATCTGCGAGCCTGTTGAGTCGGTCATGATGCGGAGCTTAGCGTGAGTAGTGCCGGCGATCAAGTGGGCACCGGGTTTGAGTGAACCACTGAGTAAAAGCACTGTGGCAACATTTCTGCACCGAAAATTTGAGGGCAACAGAAGGTGCAGTAGGCGAATACTCACCCAAGTCCCTTTTGCAACTTTGACTCGATGATACGACCGTAGGCCTGGCCCTTCGAATCTGCACGTAGATCTTGCATCTCTGCGACGGCGGTGATAGTCTCCACAAGCTGGTCGAGGCCTTTACCCGTTAAACCGGATATTTCCACCGAAGGTACGTCGCCGCCCATTGCCTCGAGCTGGATGCCCTCGGCTAAAAGGGCGTTGTGTACCTTGTTCTGTCGAGAACGTCAAAGAAGCAAAAAGAGAAGCAAACTATGGCGCACGATGTCAACCCCGGGTTTGTCCACCTTATTGATGGCTACTATGAGCTGTACATCCGGGTCTCTCTGAATGAGTTGGATGACCTCCTTGGTCTGCGGGCGGACTCCATCGTCTGCAGCCACGACCAAAACGACAATATCGGTAACATCAGCACCACGGGCGCGCATCGCAGAGAATGCTGCATGACCGGGTGTATCCAAGAACGTGATCTGCTGAAGACCACCCTCCACACTGGTTGGGACAGGAACCGAGAAGGCACCAATGTGCTGGGTAATACCTCCTGCCTCTCCCTTGGCCACCGAGGTGGAGCGGAGGGTGTCCAACAGTGTTGTTTTGCCGTGGTCGACGTGCCCCATGATAGTCACAATGGGTGGTCTCAGAGGCAATGTCGAGGAATCAGTGGGCAGACTAAATAATGGGTGATGTAAATCAGAGGCCAGATGCTTCAATGTGGGGTCTTACGAAGGATAAAGGTCGAAGGCAGCCTCATCATTGACAACAGGTCTGTAGTTAAATTCCTCGGCCAGAAGGACAGCATATTCAGCTGTCAGGACTAGGAACGAGAGTTAGAGCCACACCAGGAGAGGCTGAAAGACTGACGTACCGTGGTCGTAGGAAGCCTCTTCCCCCATTCCTGCTTCCCGCATCTTCCGCTGGAGTCTACCTAATCACCGGGGCAAATGAATGTCTGGAATGTACCCAGATGAATGCGTGGCCTACTAAGTGAAACACGAAGAATCCTGGCAAGATTGCCAACAGAGACAATACTTGGAATAAAAACTTCTCGTTTTGTCTGATTCAGGACTTTAGGTTTACTCTTGAGTTTCGCATTCGACCCGGCAGACTTCATGACTGTGTCACGACTGCGATTTCGAGAAGACGGCTCGAAGTCGCCGTATGCCAACCTAAGTGACCCGCGTTCCTTGTGTGTAACCTTCGAACGTCTTGGCTTGCTATATGCGAGGTTCTCACGTGCTTGGTCCGAGGGGAGCGCTTCACTCTCGAAATCTTCCGCTTCGACAAACGGTTCTTCCGAAGGTGCACGAGCAGTCTCAGCACGAAGAGAATGATCACGGGGGTCTATTCTGGACTGCGTGGCACTGCCTAGGTGGGGTAGACCTCGGGCAGCAGAGTTGGCAAGATGCGGGGCGGAGTCGCGGAAGGTGGGGTGGGAGGAAGATTCGGGTCGTCTCGATGGCATAGGGAAAGGGATAGACTTTTTCCATTTTGAATGACCTGAAGGCGCGATGCGGGAGGATTCCGGACGAGACCCGCGCTTTCCATCCGAAGCTTGAGCAGAGTCGCTGGCCAGATCACGAGGGTATCTTCCCCTTTTGAACGCCGAACCAGATGCCTCAGATGCAGGCGAGAAACTAGCCCCAGGAAATCTCTGGGGGAGACCCTGCGGACGTCCCCATTTTCCGAGATCGGGTGCCGACCTATCGGTAGAAAGAGTTGGAGGAGTGTGAGAGTTGCGAGTGGGCAGCGGCTATGCGCGTTGGAAATAAGAGTCTGTAAGATAATGGCGACAGCGAGAAACCCGAACGCACGGCAGGTTTTGTAGCAACAGAGGCAAACCGAATGTCTATGGGAGTTGTGAGTCGCGGGAGCACATGTCTCGAACCCCTTTGCATTTAGGAAGCCAGCAGGCAGAGGTCCCTAGCAAAAGACCAAAGCCCGGCGATGGGCACTAGCGGGAAAATGCGGACCGCGGGCCGGGATATCCACAACCACAACGACCGTCATGCTCAAGCTCGGCCTGCCAGTGAGCAGGCTCAGTTCCATCAGCACAGGCCGTCAAAGTCCTTCTTTTCTGAGGACATTTGCATTATCCAGATTTCCTCGTGGGGGTGCACCGTCCGGAGGAAGGACAAGACCACGTACACCCACACCACGCGCGCGCCAAGGTCCAACGGAACATTTTGAAGCGCAAGACGACAGCTCTTCTGGCATTCTCAACAACTCGCCTCTTTGGGAAGAAAGTCAGAGGCCTCCCGCTTCCAATCCAGAGCATGGTCTCACGAGGCTCCTGCAAAACGATAACCTGGTTGTGACACGGTCTGTTATTTCTTTGCCTTATCGGGTCGCATTGATTCGAATTATTTCATCACAGACAGCTTGAAATGCTCAATATATTCATAGGATTTGAGCAAACAAATAAATATGTTATCTGTTCGTGTCAAACGTTTTGTCTTTGCCAAACGACTAAGAGCGTGTAGCAAACGAGGTCGGCGAGACGCTGGGATTTATTGCCGAAGAGCCTCGTGGGTTACTTGCGTCTTTTTCCCGCCAAATTTTTAAAACGCATCGACCATTTCGTGCCGTGATTATGGATCGTGATGGCACACCCATTCTCTGGGTATGCGGATTGTGGAGTTGTTTCACTGGACTCACTCCGGCATATTTCTAGATACGGCGACCTTTTGCGTGGATAAACTCTCGCATGTACGTCGAAAGACTCAAGGACTGGCATGAGTACACCCCTAGTGGCGAACCCGTCCTGGACACCTTCGCCGAGGCCCAACAGCGCTGGCATCTGTGGCGGCGGCGCTACGACCTTTTTCTCAGGCAGGACCTCTCGGTCAACGCACCGACACCCCAAACGTCCTTCACCGATAAAGTCACAGTGGAACGTACATCATCGAAAGCTGGCGAACATCCTCCCGAGCCTCAACTAGAGCACTTTGTGCAATTTTCCAAGATCGACGAAGGCTTTTGGGCATGGCATTTTACCCTTCGCAGCTCTCGTGGTGAAGAGTTGGCGAGTATAAGTCGGGCGTTCCGTGGCTTCGGACGCGAGATCTTTACTGATACGGGCAAGTCGTGTGCCTCTGATAAAATCAAGGAGCTGTCAACGTAACTGAGCATAGGACAATATTCGGTGAGCTTCACCCCTTTGCCCTCACAGGCGGCTCCAGAGGACACCACGCCGAGGGAACCGTACGTCATTCGAGAGTTGTCCCTACAAGAACGAGCTGTGAGATCATTTCCTCTCCTTCGCTGTCTGTCTAGCCTAAGGCTCGCCCTCGCAGCTTGTATTAGCAATGGCGGTGAATGTGGACTTCGACTATTTCTCCAGGCATTCAGAAGGGGGGTACGTGTCTCAGTGGTCATTCCATTTCTGCGGTCTTAGGTTCACATGCGGTCAGATCTGGCATGGGCTTTTGGCATTTCGGTTGGGGTTCATCGGACTGAGTAGTTCTATCCTTGGATATCCGATGAGAGCGTGTGTCGATCTTACAATTACAAAAATAACAAGCGTGTCGCGTGCGTTATATCCGTATTATTACTTGTCATTTGCTCTGTAGACCTCCGCAATGAATTTTTCGAAATCCGCTTCATTGACCTCCAGTATATTGGTGTCGAATGAACCATGCCGCGTCCGAGCACCGGAATCCTCCTTGGCGTCTAGAAAGACCAGACCAAACTCACTGAGACACCGTCAGTCGTTCGGGTTCACAATTTCTGCTCGCATCAGGCACGTACTTTTTCCTCACATCGCCGAAATCGATGCTTTCGTTCAAGCCGATCACAAGATAAGTCCGGTCTTGCTCGTCTAGGCACGCGAGGATCAACGGCAAGCTCTTCTTTTTGTTCCGTCTGCTGGCGACAACCCCTTTGACCCGATCGCGAAGCACTTCCGTCAGCCAAAGGCCGAGACGGAAGAGGACACCCGGGTGCGTAAACAAGGCGAGGTCGGGACCCTGTTTGAGTTGCACGATGCGATAGCCCTTGATCATGCGGACGTCGTTCTTATCGATGATGGAGGAACCTGTGCGGATGATTGCCTGGTGGACAGATTTTGCTAGACCAACGGCATCGCGGAGGCGGGCAATGCTGCGGGTCCAGATGTCAGCTCATGAACACCCCATGTGATCCAAGGCTCACTCACTCTTCGAGCGCATCAAATGCATTCCAGAAGTTGCGCACGAGCAAAGACTCGCGCTCCTCCACCCTTGCCTCTGCTGCATGCTCTTCTTGACCGTTATCGTGCATGTTTGCGGTTTCGTTTGCCTCTGGTACTCCCCAGCGTCCAGCAGCGCGCCAGACACGCGCGCCTCCAAACCATTCTCCACCATTTCGTGCACCATCGAGTTCAACTTCGATCTGTACGCC
Source organism: Lactarius sanguifluus (assembly GCA_021527775.1). NCBI lineage: Eukaryota > Fungi > Basidiomycota > Agaricomycetes > Russulales > Russulaceae > Lactarius > Lactarius sanguifluus. Next base: position 43,185 of record JAKEYF010000369.1, on the reverse strand, counting down.
AGTGGCTACATCCAGGAGGGCATTGAGCGCATCTACGGCATCAGCGGCAGATAGTGGCTGCATATGGTAACCATAGCAGCGCACGAAGGAAGGGTAAGTGAGCTCAATCATGCCGTACTCTGGTGCAATGGCATCGAGCTTGTCGCGGAGCTGACGCTTCAAGTCCATGTCCATGTGTGCATATAGTTGTTGTGTCTGTGGGATAGAAAAACTGTGGTGGCTATCAGAGGGATGGGCGTCGCCAACGTCATGTACCTACCCCATTTTTGCAAGGAGGCCTGTCAGTCGTTTTCGACCTTGTTCCTTCCAGATTCCCATCTTCCCTGCCACATAGCTAGAGTGAAACATCGCGTCGTACAGCGTCCAATGCCGAAACAGCTCAAAGCGGAGCTCATCGGTTGTGCGCAGCGACATATCATCCGCGCTTAATGCGGCTAGGCCGTACGTGTCGCCCGCAGGTGGAGGCGGATTGAGCCTGGAAACCTCATCGTGATAGATAGAATGATATTTGTCGTACTCGGGGCGCGATATTCGACATCGGATGTACTGATTCGTGAGGCCAAGGATTGCGAGCCTTATTTGGTGAGTGTCGCAGATAACAGAGCGCGGGAGACATGGAGCTTACCAGAGAAGGTCATTGTCGACACGCTCTAGTATAGTAGCGAGGATGTAGACGATGCCGGCTGCACTCTGTCCATAAGATGTCCCAGACATATAGTACTTGTCCAACAAGGCATAGTACTGGTCGCGCTGTTCTCTTGACACGCGCGGATGTCGCTGTAGCGTACTGTTAGTATTAAGACGTTGCTAAAAGAAGTGTCCTCAGGCTCACCCCATCGTCCACTCGTCTGCGTTTACCTCGGCTCCTACTGCCGACACTGGTGGATCTTCTTTTACGCGAGGGGCTCACCACACCTTCATCTGCAGAGTCTTCGTTTAAGTCTTGGTGTGAGTCGTCATCGGAACCTTCGTCCGAACTCGGCTCCGGGTCGTTCTTCAAAAGAAACCCTGTCACGGTGCGCAAACTCGTCGGTCGACAAAAACTCACGTTGAGCGCTTCCCAGGCTCTCCTCTCTTCGTCAAGGTGCTCCGCTCCTCCATCATCCCATATAATGATCCGCTCTCCTCCCTCGCCTTCGCCAAATAAACTGGACAGATTCTGCGGCCGGCCTGAGTCGATGACGTGCACATGAACTTTGGGAGGGAAGTCACCAAACCACTCCGATGAAGGCAAGTCGAGGATAGAGCCGATATTTAAGAGAATGAGGGTGTGAAGCTGATGGCGCGCTGTCAGGTCCAAGACGGATGATTGGACTGACGTGATGTACTTCTGAATAGGTTATAAGTTCGTCACGCATACGTTCGAGGTCTGCAATTCCAGACAAAGGTGTAATACGGTGCATGACATCATCCTGCTTAAATAGCTCTGCAAACATTTTAGCGGCGCAAAGCGCATCGATATCGGGTGCTACGAGGATGATGACCGATGAAGCAGCTGAAAGTGGAGACCTTCTGTGCGCTGCTAAGATATTGTTGTATGCTTCAGCATATGATGGACGCGAGGCAGAGGCGAGATGAGGCGGCGGGATGAAGACCATGGAAGGAGAGGGCGTGAAAGACCCGAAGCCAAATTCGATTCAGTAAACGCGACGCGTGTCTCACGTAATCACATTAATCAAATCCGAATACGCTTCGCTCACGCACATCCCGTCGTTTACCCCGAATGCCCCATACTCCCCAGTTCGTCTTGACCATCACCCTCGGGTCAAAGTCCGCAACCTCCCATTTTTCACTTCCAAACGCATTCTCTCCAGGCGTGATCACCCAATCAAACTCACCCGCTACACCAGGTGCGATCGACATCGACTTGATGTCGCGTTCAACATCGGTAGGAGAGAACCCGGTGACGAAAATAGGGCATTTTGTAGCCAACAGAAGCGGGAGAACGGGTCCCCACTCGGTTGGTGACTCGATTTGTAATAAAGGCTCCCCGGTCACATCGGAGACCGAGGTCGGTGATGGAAAGCCAAAGCCAGGAGAGAACATGAAGAAGAGGTCGGTATATGGGTCAAATGTGTCCTGGAATTGCGCGTGAACTTCGTGGTAGTTGCACTGCATGCCAGTAATTGTGAGTTGTGGGGTGTAGGGCACGGTATACGATGGTACGCCATAGCGTTCGATCGACGATCGAGTACGCTTATGAGGTACAATAGGAGCCGGTGTTGGAGGTTCGTATACGTTGGGCAGATATACTGGTTTTTCCTCCTCAGTCATGACAGACTCACTCGAGGCCGAACCTTCTGCCTGAGGGGTCGATGAGGTGCCAGTCGACTGAGACGCCGTTTCTGATGAAGTGTTAGCGGTGTGCGAGGCTGGCGCCTTTTTAGGCAGAGAAACCTGTGGTCCGATGAAGTAGAGATGAAAGAGCGCAGCCGGGAACAAAAGGGTGAGCTGCTCCCAAACGTGAGGGGGCAAGGAGGATTCTGCTCGCGCGCCAAGGATGAATATTCGCATCTGGGGTTTGTCAATGGAAGCCTCCTCTGTCTCAGGCGTTCCCGTGGCGCCGTGTAACGTCAATCGCAGAGCTGGTAGGGTGGTGCACTTGTAAGTGACAGATGATTGGGCGGTCAGTGTACACACCAGCCAATGAACGACTGCCTTCTGGGGTCAGCCTTTGATTTCCGAGGGTCAACGCGCTGTATTGGTGTATGACAGATCCTATGGTTATTGGATATGTGAGTAGCTTGCTGGCGTGTCTCCGTGACCGTTCCGTGTCCATTGAAGCAAAATTACGCGTGTACCAAAACACGTCCCAGTTAGAAAAAGATATGGCGGCTTCTGTATCTTGCGGGCCTGCACTTACAAGAGGGTAAGTAATCGAACGATAGAAAACAGGAGAAACGGACCTGGTAACTCAAATTCCCGCAATCTCCGACCGCTGCGAAGATCGTGCTCATCTTCATTCACTTCGCGGAGGCGCGAGCAGTACTTTGCGTGGTCTGGGTCAGCCTGCCAATGCTCCTCCGTGCAATGTGTAGGCCACCCGCAGTCAGGACACTCGAACGCGACCGCTAGAGGTTGGGCCTTTGCGTGTGCATATGTGTGGTCATGATGCGAAGCACAAACTGGACACGGGGCCAAAGACTTGATAGCTTCTCCCCGAGCGACTATGGCAGGAAAGGGAGACCCAGAAAAAGGGTGGAAAAGGTTGTCCTGGGAAAGTGTGGGTTGGAACTCTGGCTGCGAGGGGGCTTTTTTAAAAAGATTAAATAATGATCTGGAGTAAATGGTTTGACGTGCGAATTGGCGCGAACATGGCACACGGAGGTGAGAACACCGAATGAGGGTGAGCATGAGACGATGTCCCATTCGATCTCGCCCAGTCGCGGATTCACGCGTTCTTGTTCACGTGGCGAGCCGATCCTACCGGGCCGAAAAGAGCGCGTTGGTGTCGCACCCCATCCGTAAGGCGCATACATTTGTGTCTCTTTCTCACTCCAGTCGCCATGCCTGAAAGGCAGGCAAGGCCATCTACAGATGAAGGTACTTTTATCTCGTGATGGCCTTCAACCACGACCACTCACAACCATCCAGAGTCTGCTCCTCTTCTTCGGGATAGTAATACAGGGAATGGGGGACCTCATCCTCTTCCCTCGACCTCTCCGTCAATCACCGACAAACTTGGTTCGATCCTTCAGAACCCACTCACTACCCTCAACAAGATACTGCTTATCCTCCTTCTTGTCTTCCTCCTCCTCAGCTCCATCTTCATTGGCTTGTTCATGGGCTCGATGCACAAGCTCAATGGTAAGCCAGATGCCCCTGGGGACCATCACCCCAGCACGTTCACAAGCACGGTTACCGTCCCTTTAACTACCACCGCCACTGTAACGACCACTTCGGTGACTACCATCACAGGTGCGCCCGCACCCGGCCCTTCAAATCCCCCAGAAGAGGCAAGTTTGTTACTGCTGCCGCTCGTCTTTCATTTTCCTTGACGAGTTCGCAGAAGGAATGTTTTACTCCTGAATGCGTCATGCTTTCCGCGGCCATACTTTCTTCTCTGGATACCACTCAGGATCCCTGCGAGAACTTCTACGAATACGCCAGTGGGTATCGTCCAGATTTCCAGCTTCCAACTCACTCATCCACATGTCTACAACCTAGCTGGTGGGTGGCGCAAAGCTCATCCTCTCCCCTCGGACAAGGGTCGCTTCGGCAATTTCAACCTTCTTTTCCAGGAGAACCAGCAGATTGTGAAAGACATCCTCGATGGCAATGGCCCCATGTCCGTCGGTTCACTCAAGGAATCTGCTGACCAGCAACTCCTCACCAAGTTACGCAATCTGTATCACTCGTGTATGGACGAGGACACACTAGATCAGTTGGGCGAAGGTCCTCTGAAGGACTTTGTTGGTCACGTCAAGAAGCTGTATCGTGGGGAGTCGACCAGCGCCACTTACGTCAATGATGATGACCAGAGGCGGGAAGGGCTGACTGCCGCTTTGGCGTTCCTGCACTCAAGAGGTTCGACAACAGTCTTCAGACTCAATGACATCGACTCACGCCGCCACACAGGTATTCCCGGCCTCTTCGAACTCGGTGTCGAGGGTGATGCCGCTGTCGACCCAAATTTCATGATTCTCTGGTTCCAGCAGCCCAGGCTTGGTCTTCCTTCGAAGGTATGGCTCAAAAGCTCATTCGTTCTTATCCCTTTTTTCACAATTAAACGTAGGAGTACTTTGAGGATGAGACTATGCGGGAGGTCTACGGAAGCGTATTAGAGCGCCTTCTCATCGTTCATTATGACGGAGGGGGTGAGGAGCACAGCCCTCCATTCTTGGTTAACAATGAGGATTCTGTGAACGTTTGGCCTCCCTGGCCCTGGCCTCCGTGGGGCGACGATGACGACGACGGTCCAAAGCATGGCCCCAAAAATGCGACAGAACTCGCCGAAGAAGTGGTCAAATTCGAATGGAAACTTGCGCGGGCAAGTCTGGACTTGTCAGTATGTTTATTGCAAGACAATCTTAGGTACTAATGGTTGCACAGAGACATTTTATATCAAGATCCCCTGTTTACCTACAACAAGGTCGCTATCTCCAACATCACTGAGACTATAACACAGGTCAACTTCCAGAACTATCTTGCAACCCTCACCCCGCGCAATTACCCCGAAGAAGTTGTCGTCACTTACCCGGAATATACCCGCTCGCTTACCTCCATTCTCAATGATACTGACGCTGACGTCCTCGAGGCCTACCTCGTGTCGCGCGCTGCTTTGTCCTTGGCTCCCCGGCTTGGAACGTCCACGGAATCATGGAAAGCTACAAGGGCTCTGCAAGAAGTCCTGCAAGGCATAAAACCCGGTGCCATTGGCGACCGAGCAGAGTACTGCGCCAATAGTGTGGATCAAGCACTCGGATTCGCGACTGGTAGATATTTTGTGAACGAGACTTTCGCAGGCGACTCGAAGGAGAAAGGTACCAAGGTCATTACTGGTGCGTACTCGTTCATTATTTGTCGGTCCTAGCGTGGACTTTTTTTGTGCAGATATCGTGAAAGCTTTCAAGGAGTCGTTATCATCTATACCTTGGATGGACAAAAAGTCCGCTGTCGCCGCGGCCCAAAAGGTGACTTGTTCTGTACTTCGGATGCGGTACACGTGCCTTCATGACCCGATTTTCAGGCCGATGCGATCCGCGTGAAAGTTGGCTACCCTGTTTCCCCTGACACACTGAGCGCCCCATCTCTCTTGCGATACTACACCCTCGTCAAGATAAACAAATTCGAATACTTCAATAATATGCTCAGCGCAAGGTACCGTTCTAATGACTTTGTGATGGCCCTTATTAAAGGCACGGCGCAGTGTGAGTGACGTCTACAAGGAGTGGCAACAGCTTGGGAAGCGTCGCGATTTGGACGCTTGGGAGATGACACCAGCTACTGTGAACGCCTATTTTAATCCCCCGGCAAATGAAGTAGGTTTTCCCTTCCACAAACATGCGTGCTTGGTCATTTATGGACGTCCCCCAGATTGTGTTCCCCGCTGGTATTTTACGGCCACCATTCTTCAATAAAGATTGGCCCGCCTATCTAAGTTACGGGGCATTCGGCCAAGTAGCGTCTCACGAGCTAACTGTATGTCTTGGCTCTCTTTGAGGCAGTAATGCACTAATTTGGGTTATCCCTAAGCACGCATTCGATTCTGCTGGACGCTTGTACAACCAGGAAGGCAAGTTAGAGGAGTGGTGGACGAATGCTACAAGCGAAGGTTTCAAAGTGAAGCAAAGCTGCCTTGAGAAGCAATACTCTTGTGAGCTACGCGCGCTTTGTGAAGGTTCTTGCTTACTCAGATGGCAAAAATTCAGCCTACGCAGTAGACGATGGGCACGGCGGTAAAGTTCACGTCAACGTAGGCTTTCGATCACTTGATTGGTTACTCTTCACCTAAATTGTTGATTTTCAGGGAAACCTGTACGCGTATCTAGGGTCATGATGATGTCCGCAACTGACTGGTCCCAGAACATCCGGGGAGAATATCGGCGACTCCGGTATTATCCAGGCTTACCGTGCATGGAAAGTACAGTATGTCGATTCGTTCAAGGCAGGGAATGAATATCTCCTGCCCGGTCTCAATTTCACGAGGTACGATATAACTAGCCCTCTTGATGCGTCGTGATACCTACAATCGTGCACAGGGATCAACTCTTCTTCATTGCCTTCGGTCGTATCTGGGCAGAGAACATCAAACCTGCAGCCCTAGTTCAACGGATTCGCACGGACCCACATTCTCCCGCCCAGTTCCGCGTGGATGGAACTCTGCACAATGTCCCAGAATTCGCGAAGGCTTTCAATTGCTCCCCAAAGGCGAAGGTCCGTTTTTCAATGACCCCTACTTGTCTTTCCCTCTTAAAAATTTCTAGCTCAATCCACCACCCAAGAAACGATGCCTTCTGTGGTCGTCGTGATCGAAGGATACAATCGTGCAATTTGTAGCATATTATTTATCCTCCCTTCCCGCGGCAATTAACCTGTACGGAGTGTTGGATTCAAGCGCAGTGCACATGCGAAGTGTCGACCTCGCGGCCTGGTTACGATACTATAATACACCTTTTGTGCTGGGAACGTCGTGCCCTCCCGTGCGCTCGGTGGCCTGACGAATGGCGAGCGCCAGGGCCTTGAAAGCGGACTCGGCCCTGTGAACGCGATAATGAATGAGTGTACTTGATAAGGGTGCCCAGCTGCTCAATATACCTGTGATGGTCGTTCTGGCCGCGCAAGACGTCTATGTGCAGCGTGCATCCAGACGCCATGGCGAATGAGTAGAATATGTGAGGAAGCATCTCCGTCGAGAGATCGCCAATTTTTTCGCGCTTGATGCCCAAGTCGGTCACGCAGTAAGGGCGCGAGCAGATGTCGATAACCACACGCGAAAGTGCCTGTCCGACGCGCGACGTGATGGTTGCCTGCAGTCAGAAGGGCAGGCATGTGGACTTGCCTCGTCGAGCGGAGCAAAGCCCGTGCCGTAGCGACGGATACCCCTGACTTCGCCCAGCGCCTGCTTGAACGCGGTGCCCAGTGCGATCGCAGTATCCTGTGTGGGCGCGGGGAAAGATCAAGGCCTCGCGACGCAGATGATGATGGGCCGACTTATCAGCTGTGTGGTGGTCGTCTATGTGAAGGTCACCTTTTGCTAGCAGGGTGAGGGACATGCCACCGTGCTTCGCAAGAGCGTGGTACATCTACAGTATTATCTCGTTCGCAGAGAGGCATGGGTGCTGTCCTTTAGGTGGAAGACGTACGTGATCGAGGAAGCCAATCCCCGTCGAAATATTGATAACTTGTTGAGACGCCGAACCTGGCTGCGAGTCAAGATCGATATATACTTCGATCTCTGTCTCGTTAGTTTTGCGAGAAATAGTCGCGGTGCGAGCAGTCGTGGTCATCGTGTCAAGTGATTGAGAAGCACTCCTAGTAATCGCCACTGGCTACTAAAACAACAAATCTGACGCAAATGGCCCTCGACCCTCGGCTTTTACATCCATTACCTTCCAGAATCCACATCCTTTCCCCTCATTCTGATCTCCAGCTGTGCATGCCCACCAGTAACCTGTAGAGCGCTCCGAGCTCGACTCAGGGCCTCCCTTCAAGCTGTCATTTCCCACCTGTTCGCGCTGCCGCCCTTTCATGTCTGGCCGCAGAGTCGTCATCTCGCCGCACTTGCAGCGTGGGATGGTGTCTGGGTGAAAATCCGGGCGAAAAAATCGGAATGTGACGTTGATCCGACAGTGCCCCGGGTCAAACGCAAGTTCAGGCAAGTCGGTCGGAGGAGAATATGGAGGGTAGAAGCGGTCAATGGTATTCCGCGGTGGAATGGAATGTTTGAAACGCTCCTGCGTAGACGCGTGCATTATGCAGAGCTACAAGAGGAACACGTTCGTGAACGATATTTGAGTCGCGCAAGCTGGGATACACCAACAGAGTTGTGTGGAAGAGGGACGTCGAACGTTTGAGCAGCTCTCTTCCCGACTTCATCAAGTGGAATAACCTCCCGAAGTCGAAACACTCTCCGAGTTCCTGCAGAAATCATCGCACCGTCGATCAGAAATAGTATGGAAACCTTATGTACCTAGACTCAGGCTTGCGATGGTCGGATAGGGCCCAATGGTTGTCAGGCGATCCGAATGAAACCCGACGGCGCCTTTGGCACCCTCATAACAATTCGCCGCAGCGAAGTTAGCACGCCAGATACACCCCTCTCCATCAGAATTATCGGGGTCACCACCCCATTCCAGAGGAAATCGTTTGCGCTTGCGCATCTCAACATTGACGATCTTCTCGATAATCATACAAGCCTCCTCCATTGGTGAAGGGAACTGTTTCGGGGCGTCGCTTAGCCGGCCGTTGTACCTAACCAACAGAGCATATGAGCAAACAAAAAAAAGACAGAATTGCTACTGTTCACCATGCACGAGTTATGTTCTGCCAAGCAGCCTCGTTGGCCGCCTCGGCGGGGTGTCGGGTGTACAGAGAAGATCGGTGCGGGCTTTCAACCATTCTGTCGAACAGCCACCACTTATTCTTCGTCCAATCTTGTGCCGAGTGGAGCATGGTATAGAAAAGACGACACGCAAGCTCTGGTGGAAGTACGCCAAGATGAAGCGTACATGGGGTGTGCTGTGTCACTAGCGAAGGGTTGCTGAGAGTCAATGGGGGGAGACGCGAGGCATTCGCCGTGGCACTAGCCTGAGGAGGCTGGGGACGGAGAACTTCTAGTAGGTTCTTGACAGGCTTGGAGATGGGCAGCTGGTCTCTCTTTGTCGTGATGGGTGTCGCACTACCCTCCGAACGTGGCTTCTTTTGAGGCGACGAGCCTGACACCAGTCGATTATGGGAAAAGCCAGCGGAAGAGGACGGTACAGAGAATAGCCCCTTGGCCTGCGTTGCAGCGTCGGAACGTGTTAGCCAGCTATCCAAGCTCGTGTTTCTTTTGCGTTTGCGATTCGTACGCTGTTTCAATAGGATCCCAGCTGCCATTTCTACGTTACCCTCTGTCTGGAGTAATACCTCGATGAGTGCTTGCTGGGAATATGAAAAATTATCGGGCAGGAGGCTACATAGCAAAGCAAGAAGTGTGTCTGTGTCCTCTGGGCCATCCGAATCCATAGTTGTGCGGGTGTTGTGGGTGCACTCAGCTGCGGCCCGGTGGCCGACCACATTTGGACCCCTGTGCGGCACACCAGATCGCTTTGCATTCGAAGAGGTGACGCCCGACCGTGACCACCACAGCTGCTGCTACTCATCCTATGGTACACATTGATGACATGCAGGTCTAATTCTGGAGTGTGAGAGCGGTTCGGGATCTCAACACTTATTTAAATTTCCCCGGTCCATAAATCCAAGTCTTGCCGCGTCGTCTTCGTCTCTGTTCTCGTCGTTTCCTGTTCGCTCGTCGTCTTTCCGTCCCCTCTCGTAGTCGCTGCCGCCCTGTCTAACCCCGGACACCCGTGGAATGCCACTGTGGACGACATGCCTCGGACGCCTTGCCCGAGCCCTCCTTCATCCTATCGCCTGCCTCTGTGTCGATCGTAGACGTTTTCTTTCAACCTGTCAAACCTCCCTCTATCACCCCACTAACCTCTGCCTTCACCCTTTGTCTCTCGCCAATCCACCCTGTCGGTTGCTCCTAGTCGCTCGCAAGGCGCCGTTGGAGATCGCGCGGGCCATTGCGCCGTCGATGGAGTCAGACGAGGTCTCATTGTTGTGCGTCACCATGTCTCGATTTCTTTGTTCGTGTATTCCGTATGCTGTGTGTCTCGTTTTACTTAGATCTCGGAAAGTGCTCTCCATGGTCGCGCCCATATCCCTTTGTCTGCTCGTACCTGTGCCACTTCCCGTTCGACGTCCCGTTCACCATCTCTACTGTTTCCCCTCTGTCCCTCTACCGTTACTCTCACTATACGCTCGACTTAGTCTCGGAACGCGTCGTATATATAAGCCGTTCTTTCTGACTCGGAAATGTCATCGTTGTTCTCCCTCTTCCTTTCCATTGCCTGCTTCTAAGTTTTAGTCCACGCCGCGCCAGTCAGAGAGCCTCGCCACGACCAGCTTTCGCCTTCGCCATCCGAGTTGCCGACCTCGGACTCTAGCTCACCGTCACCTCGCCACGCTCTGCCCTCGCTTTCGCCACCGCGAACCGAGCCACTGACCTCGGACCTCTAGCCTGCCGCCACCTCGCCATGCCTAGCCTTCGCCATCGCCTTCGTCAAAGCCACCACATAGCCGCGCCAACGTTATCGACATCGTCAACGCCTTCGCCTTAGAAGCCTCGCAGTCATTCGCCAACCTCGTCTCCTGTCCTTCTCTCTTCTTGCTCACCTCGTCTCGCCCCACCTCGTTTCTCCTCGCCCACCTTCGCTCGCTCTCAGGTCATCCCGTCTTGACTCGTGAGCTTCTGTAACCCCTGCGCGGAATCCTCTCCGCTTCGAACTCACACGGACGTCGCTCCGTACAGCGTCGAGGTCCACGACCCGTAGGTCACGGAGAAAGTCGATACGGACTATGGGGCGAGTGGTGCTAAGAGTGGTGATGTCACACACACCCCTCCGCAAGTAACCCCCTTCCCTTCACAAATCTCGACCTAACATACAACTCTAAGCCCTTTCTCCGAGGATACGAGCAATTCTTCATTACATTCCCATCGTCTCCAGATTATCGATATGCTTCTGTTATCTGCATGGGAACTGATCCGAGACACCTACGAGAGAGGGAGCATGTGGTGGAGAGAGGGGGGCAGCGCCGCAGCGGCAGTGAGTTGATTATTTACAATGCAAGCTCAACAGTATATACAACGAGCGAGTAATAATCAAATTAGGAATTGTGGTTTCTAAGAGTACTGGCGTGCGCTATTCGTTGACAGTGGGTCGACTCGAGACCTAGGTATTATATTATTGTGTTTCTAAGAGTACCGGAATGCGCGAGCCTCGGATTCGTTGACAGTGGGTCAACTGGCAGATTCGTTCTGCCGGAGGACCGAGCGGCGGTAGCGTCCGCATGTACCACGCTCGGCCTCGGGCCTTGTCTTAGACTTGCCTGACAATTTTTGGACCCGCCCCTTTAGGGGCATGTACGTTTCCATCTCATTCGTTCTCGCGTGTTCTACCGGCTTCGCTACGTTACGATTTGCAGATTCGGAAAGCTGCCTATGGCAGCAGTGATGTATGTGTATTGATTGTATGACCTCACACTCTCGAAGGTTCCCACGCATTTCCCCTTCCGTCTGAAGGACGGTTTGCAGCCACAAATGGGAAGCAAGCGCGATGGTCTCATGATTCGGTATCGTGCCCGAAGGTCTGTGCGTTTGCCCGAGCTACTATACAACTCCCCGAGCTTCATTACTCATGTTCCGATTCGTTTTTGAAAATGTGTTCGATATTACTGTACTTGTATCTATATAACTAGGGATGTCAATGAGTTAGACTCGTCTATACTCGTTTAGCTGTATCTCCTGAACCAGTGATCGTACAGATCTGAAATTTGGAATGCAAGCAGATATACAATATGCCTGCTTGTATGCCAAATTTCAGACCTGTACGATCACTGGTTCAGGAGATACAGCTAAATGAGTATAGACGAGTCTAACTCGTTGACATCCCTATATATAACAAGGCCTGAATGGGCCCAAGAATTGAATCAGACTCGTCTTGACTTGTCCATCCCCTGTGTGTCTCCTCCAAAACATCTTCACTCGCGCTTGTACCCGTTCATCTCGACTTAACATTCTCGCGGTCACTGGCACGTGACCGCCTCTTACCACTCCGGCGTCGCCTTTAACCTTACCAGGTTATGGGCCCTGCTGCTGCCCATTAATCAGTATGAGCCCTTATACATATTTGAACGCTTACCATTTGTTGTTGTGAGACGGGAGGACAATTGCTGTGATGAATGACGAGTACAAGATCAATATTCTCAAGTTAGCGGCCGATGGGTCAAACTGGGTGACGTACCGAGACCGCATGAAGTATGCGCTCAATACGTGTGGGTGGGCCGATCATCTGATGGACACCACTGTGACCCAGGCATACAAAGATGCTGGCGATGTAGGGGGCTTGAAGCCCGAACCGCGCTGGAAGGTCGATGAGGCCGCAGTCCGGCAGCTCATCGTTGCGTCTGTACCCGATAGTGTCTTCAACCACATCAAAGGCGGAGCCGATGTGAAGTCCGTATGGGACGATTTGAAGAAAATCTTTGAAGGGCGGACGAGGAATTTGTTGATCGACCTGGGGAGAAAGCTTCAAAACACAAAATGCGGAGAGGATGAGGACGTACGCGCTCACTTTGAGTCACTCGCTAATTTTCGTGAGCAGTTGGCGGCTATGGGACAGACCATCAGGGATGAGCAATACACCAATACGCTGCTGGGATCCTTACCTTCATCATACGACGCCAACATCAGTATCATTACTACCAATGCCGACATGAGCGCGACTACCATTACTCCTGCGACCGTCATCCGCATCATCACGGATGAGTACAATAAGCGTGTCCTCCGAAAGGCTAAGCCCAAGTCCTCCCAAGTCGAAGCATTCACTGCAGAAGCCCAGAAGCAGAAGAAGAAGAAGCGCGACTTGGAGTGCTTCAATTGCCACAAGAAGGGTCATATCAAGACCAAGTGCTGGGCAAAGGGCGGCGGCAAGGAAGGCCAAGGGCCAAGGAACAAGGCTGGCATGAAAGATGGCGCCGCAGTAGTCGCTGAGCAAAGCGGTGACATAGAGGCATGGGCCGTCGTCGAGGCTGTTGATGAAGAGTGCACCGCCGAGGTGCCACAAAGCCCGCACAAGATGGCCAAAGAAAAGCCTGGAGTAACTACGGTGGAAGCTGAGCTCTATGACTCGGGAGCCTCTCGTCACATGTCCCCATTCTGACATAAATTCGCCACGTACCAGCCTATTGCCCCTCATCCTATAGCTGCAGCTGACAAACGTATCTTCTATGCCGAAGGCGTCGGTGACTTGAAGATCGAAGTGCCAAATGGGGATGTCTTGACCCCAGTCTTGCTGAAGGACGCCTTGTACACGCCCCAGATCGGACTTACTGTTGTCTCTATCGGGCATATTGCTAAGGCTGGCTATTCGGTATCTTTTGAGGACAATCATTGCAAGATTGGCAAACAAGATCGGATCGTAGGCGACATTCCCTCAACGGGAAATGGATTATACAAGGTCGAGCACGCATTATTGGTTGCCGCAGCTCTAGAGTGAGTTAACATTCTCACGCTCCATCGGAGGCTTGGGCATGTGTCACTTGACACAATCCAAAGCCTCATTCGCGTCAACGCAGTTACTGGGCTGCAGATAATAGACGATGGCACCCCCTTCTTTTGTGACTCTTGCGAGTATGCTAAGGCGACCCGCAAGACTATTCGCAAGGAGCGAATGGCTCCTTTGGCTAACACTTTTGGTGACAAAATCCATACCGACCTCTGGGGGCCTTCTCCTCTCTTGAGCTTAGGGAATCGCAAGTATTATGTTACCTTCACCGATGACCACACTCGCTTCACTCGGCTTGTGCTCCTACGCTCTAAGGACGAGACTCTGGAGGCCTACAAGACTTACGTGGCATGGGCTCAAACGCAGCACGGCACATGCATCAAACGACTTCGGTCTGACCGCGGTGGAGAGTACACCGGCGGTGACTTCACCAAATTCTTGCAAGAGCAAGGTACCAAATGTCATCTCACTACACACGACACCCCGCAGCACAACAGTGTTGCGGAATCACTCAATTGACACTTACTTGAGCACGTGCGGGCCATGCTGCATGGAGCCGACTTGCCAAAGAACTTATGGGGCGAAGCGATTAACTTCGCTGTTTGGTTGAAGAATCGCACAACAACGCGGGTACTCGGTAATGTGACACCATTTGAATGTCTTTATGGGGAGAAACCTAACCTAGGGGGAGTGCCCGAGTGGGGGCAGTGCATCTGGGTCCATGACGACATGGGCTCCAAGTTAGATGCACGGGCTAATGAAGCTTGATGGGTCGGCTTCGACAGTGACAGTCCGCACGCTCATCGCGTGTATTGGCCAGGCAAGAAAAATATCTCCGTTGAGAGGAACATAAAGTTTGTGCCCATTACTGTCACCGTTTACACCCCTCCTCTGGGCTATGTTACTACCACCGCACCTGCATCTGTAGCACCGACTGTACCCATGGCGCCTTCCGTACCGGCAGCCACTATCATTCCAACAGTCCCTCTGTCACGGCACGAGAAGTGGACGCTTACATACGGTGGTGACTCCTGTAGTAGGTCGTATATCAGTCATGGACTTGTAGTACCGAGTAGCCGCAGTCTCGGGCCGATGTGGCTGAGACCTGCCCGATTAGGTAGCACGGATTCAAGAGGAGCTTTAAAGCTGCCTCATATGTATAAATACAGTTGAAGGCGACCAAGATTCCCCATCTTGGTCTTCTTCTGACCACCATCATCCTCCCTTCGCGTCTAAACCCTTCAGTACTTGTGTGCCGACCCTGGTGCCGCCTGAAGAGGACTTGATCCCCTCTCTTCCTTATAAGGACCCATTAGTCAGGCAAAGGGGCCATTGACTTGGTTGGAAGTGCCCAGTGACCGTCGTCGTCCTGGTGTAATAAGCCGTGTCACGTGCCATCGATATCAGGCCGTGTACCTATGTCACATCATGTCACATCACGTGACTCAGGATCTACCAGACCCCAACGAGCTAAGTCGTGAACGCCCTTACGCAGTCCAAGTCGGACTAAACGCCAGTGGTAGCGTAACACCCTCAGTCGGTGACTATCACTCCACGGCCAACATTCACGCGACCAGTGACTCTCCCATTCACACCTCAACAACAATCGACTTCTTACTTTCCACCCACTGTCCCACCACAGCCAGTAGCTGGACCCGGCAGTGCCGAAGAAGAAGAAGAAGAAGAAGAGGCAGATGATGAAAGGGAAGAAGAAGAAGCCACCAGCTCCAGGCGGTCGCCATGCGCACCAAAGAAGAAGCGTGTCGAAATGACACAGCCAACACGCAAGTCTGAGCGTCTGCCAAAGTTATCAGATCACGCCAAACGCCTCGCTGCTGGAGAGGGCGTCACAGGTGAAGAGTTTGAAGAAGTTGACTACGTTTATTCCGCAGACCATGACACCCTTATTACTGCGGCCATACAAGAGGCAGGCAGCGACCTGAAGATGCTCAGCGAAGCGCAGGTGCGGCCGGACTGGCCTAAATGGAAGGAGGCTATGGATCGTGAGCTCGCTACCCTCGAGCATGCTGGAACCTGGGATATGGTTCCGCGTCTGTCTAACAAAAACATTGTAGGTTTGAAATGGGTATTTCAGATCAAACGCAAGGCGGACGGCAGCATCGAGAAATACAAGGCTCGACTGGTAGCTCGCGGATTCACTCAGGTCTATGGCGTGGACTATCTTGATACTTTCTTGCCCGTCGCAAAGCTTGCAAGCTTTCGTACGATTCTGGCACTCGCCGCACGCAATGATTGGGAGATCGACTCATTCGATTTCAACAGCGCATACCTCAATGGCCAGCTCGGTGAAGACGAAGAAATCTACATGCAGCCCCCGCCCGGATACGACTCACAGCAGGAGAACTCGGTGAAGCGGCTTCGGAAGTCTCTCTATGGGCTCAAGCAGGCGGGAAGACGATGGTACGATACCCTTGCCCGCGCGCTCGCTGACCTTGGTTTCCGCACTTCGCAGGCGGACCCAGGTGTATTCTTCAGCCGTGTCAAGGGCCATCATCTTATCCTTGCCATCCACGTCGACGACTGCATCATTACAGGAGACTCAGCGCAGCTAATTGCTGAGTACAAAGCTAAGTTGAACAACTGTTATGCGCTCACCGTTCACTGGTTACTAGGTATCAAAGTCATGCACAATCATTCAACGCGAACCCTTTCCCTATCCCAGAAGTCTTACATCGACTCTATTCTTACCCGGTTCGCTCTTGCCGACGCCAAGTCTTATGCCACGCCCATAGTGCCGGGAGTAATATACTCCCGGAACGACAGTCCTACAAGCCCTGCTGAAACAGCGTTGATGAAAAAGACGCCGTACAGAGAGGCCATAGGAAGCCTAATGTATGCCTCAGTCGCGACCCGACCCAACATCAGTTTCGCCATATCAACGCTCTCACAATTTCTCAACAACCCCGGCCGTGCTCACTGGGAAGCAGTGAAGTGCATCTTTCGGTATTTGGCCGGAACACGCGATCTTGAACTGACATACAGCGGCGAACGTCATGATGTTATAGGGTATGCGGACACTGACAGTGCCACTCAGGAGCACTGGCATGCTATCTCTGGCTACGTCTTCCAATTAGATGGCGGCGCTGTCTCCTGGAGTTCCCGGAAGCAGGAGCTGATCACCCTTTCAACAGCCGAGGCCGAGTACGTTGCCGCAACGCACACAGCAAAGGAAGCCATCTGGCTTCGCAAGCTCATATTCGAGCTCTTCCCGGAACTCGAGATGCCAACCATTTTGTATTGCGACAATCAAGCAGCTCTTTGACTTGTGATGGACGACAACTACCACACCTGTACCAAACATATCGACATCCGTTTCCACTTCATCCGACACATCATAGCGAGCGGCGCGCTGCGACTCGTGTACTGTCTAACGGACGATATGACCATGGACATCTTGACTAAAGCCCTTCCCAAGTGGAAGGCAAATTTTCACATTGTCTCCCTTGGGCTACGTTGCGCTTGAGGGGGAGTGGCAGATTCGTTCTGCCGGAGGACCGAGCGGCGGTAGCGTCCGCATGTACCACGCTCGGCCTCGGGCCTTGTCTTAGACTTGCCCGACAATTTTTGGACCCGCCCCTTTAGGGGCATGTACGTTTCCATCTCATTCGTTCTCGCGTGTTCTACCGGCTTCGCTACGTTATGATTTGCAGATTTGGAAAGCTGCCTAAGGCAGCAGTGATGTATGTGTATTGATTGTATGACCTCACACTCTCGAAGGTTCCCGCGCGTTTCCCCTTCCGTCTGAAGGACGGTTTGCAGCCACAAATGGGAAGCAAGTGTGACGGTCTCATGATTCGGTATCGTGCCCGAAGGTCTGTGCGTTTGCCCGAGCTACTATACAACTCCCCGAGCTTCGTTACTCATGTTCTGATTCGTTTTTGAAAGTGTGTTCGATATTACTGTACTTGTATCTATATAACAAGGCCTGAATGGGCCCAAGAATTGAATCAGACTCGTCTTGACTTGTCCATCCCCCGTGTGTCTCCTCCAAAACATCTTCGCTCGCGCTTGTACCCGTTCATCTCGACTTAACATTCTCGCGGTGTAAGGTTGGCTCGGGCGCTGGCCCCGAAATCGTCTGTTTTCGGTCTTTTCGGTCTCGGTCCGGCATCACGTGGCTCAGCTACCATTTCGGATTCGCGTTCTCACGGCGTCGACACTATCGCTCCCCCATCGATCGCATTCACTCACTCTCACTCTCTCCTCCCGCTCGTTGCTTCCTCGCCATCGTCCGCCACCACGTACCCATGGACGCCGACGCCGATCGCCTCGCAATCGGCTCATAGACACTCGAAGACAGGCCGCGCGTCCCCGCGCCTCGTGTCCCCTTTGACCATCGACATCCCGTCTCCATCGCATCGCCCATCTCCACTACTCCTTTGAAGATGTCAAGCTCGCCACACCCGTTCTCGTTGCCTCGGCCACGTCGTCCCATTGTCGTGCGTCATAGTGTCTCGGCCCTCCTTTGTTTCGGTTTCTCGTTTCTGCGCTTGTCTCCCTTTGACTGTTTGTCTGTCTCGATCGTCTCCCTCCGCGTTTCGTTATTCGCTTCCTCCATATGCCACCCATTCCCTTTACCTTACTTCTACTTCTTACTGGCTCACTCATAGCTACAAGTTCGCTTGTATTTAAGTCCATGGCTTCTTGCTGAATAGAGAGCGCTCGGTCGCCAACGATTTCCCCCTCTAAAACTCTGCGTGCTTATCCCGGAAGACAGGCCCTACCGCGGGCACTCGAAGGATCAGTTCGCAAGGTTCTCGCCTCGTCTCCGCCCATTCGTCTCGTCTCGTTCGCTTCCGCCCTCGCCCGTTCGCATTCGCACCGGCTCACGCCGTTGCGAACGCTTCGGACTCGGCTTCCTTGTCCTCCCTCTGTAACCCCTGCGGGATCCCCTCCGCTTTCGAACTCACACGGACTTGGCTCCGTACAGCGGTCACCGGCACGTGACCGCCTCTTACCACTCTGGCGTCACCTTTAACCTTACCATCAACTTCAAGTTGAGACTTGGTTATGTTGGCGTCCAAGTTGGCAAGGGATGATGTCAATTGGTGTAGGGTGAGCATGGACCGAGACTGGCCCTCAGGGAGATTCAATGCACTCCACAACGCCTGCAGTTCAGAACACTTGGAACATGATGAAGGTTCACCAGATTCACCCTATTCCAAAGTCAGATATTAAGTGAAAGGAGCAACCATACACGTACCAGGATATCCACACAATTATGCCTCTACTTTCTGAAAAGTCAATGAGACAGAACCCGCCTCCTGGAATACATGCAATGTTCCAGGGTTCAAGATCTCCATGGAGTATTCCCACTCTATGAAGGTCGCATACCAACAAATAGAGTTGTGTTCTGCAGAAAAAATGGGAATAGTCACTTTGATATGACTGCCAGTGCTCACCACTCTGAAATATCAAGTTCACCCCAGCCCTTGAGAGTGCCACTGCATAGCTCAAGTATGAGGACATTGACCCCATCACCCCTAAATGCCCCGTAGCAGTGTGGTGCGACGCGATCACATAGTTGACCAGATTGATATGCTGTCTCCAAGGTAAGGTAAACCCCAAATTCTTGACTGAACTGTTGTTGGCACTCTATGTCAGACTTGCGCAGCAACTCAACAACCTTGGTTGCAAAAAACCCATCACTGTTATCAAAATAACATTGCCAAACATTGCCGGTTGATCCAAATCCTATGAGGCGGGTCAACCATAAGTGCCGATTCACATTTCTGTTCTCTCTTGTGTTCTCTGTATAGTGTGGAAGAATGAATTTGTTGTTGGACAGCGGGTGAAGATGCACCCATATTTGGGAAGGTTCAGGGGTGTGGGCAGGAGAGGAAGTAACCTGTGATTTGGAGTAGACAAGTAAGCCAACTGACCAGAAATGACAAGGCATAACAAACCATTAATACAGGTTCTGCAGCCCCATGACTGGTGGTTGTGTACTGGGTAAGGCTCCAACCATTTAGGTTTAAAACAGTTTTTAAACTATTTACATGGTTTACTTTTACCATATATTTACTGGAATGGTGGTATGAAGTAAATAAACTAAATAGTAAACAGTAAACAGTTATCTCAAGAGAGGAACTGTTATCCACATTTAGCTTCTGATGATCTGATCAGAAAGAAGATTCAAGTAATTAATATGTTCAACACTTTTGAACACTGTTGAATACTTTGAACTTGGCCCTGAACACACTGATGGAAATTACCATTTTTATGCTGACAAAACTTTAACAGTTCTATAATAAGAGGCAATTCCTTTTCCTTCATTTTTTATGGTCAAAAATGTGAGTCTGATAATTATACACTATTAAGCCAGAGTCATGTTAAAAAATGATATCAAAATGGTATCTATATAATATAAAATTCCCACATTTTACATAGAAATAGGTTAGAAAAATGCAAATGATACTTCTTTATTTCAAGTCTAAATGGCATTGGCCACTGGTTTGGCTCTCATTTTTTAATGCTATATATTTTCCCACTCTGTAAAACAATTGCAGAAGAATATCTGCTTTCCAACCAAAGAGATTGTAACAAAGTTATATCAAGTAAATATCATTTTAACATCATTTTTTAATCTAAATTTAGCCTAATGATATATTACCATCACTGGATGGAAAATACCCTTTTACCATTGACAAAATTTAGGCATCTATAACAAAAGGTATTTTTTATTCACAAACTTTCATATATAAAATGTTGATAAGGTAATTAAATATTGTCAATGCAATTCAAGGCATAATATAGAGACAGTATAGATTTTATTTACCACAGAAAACTATTTCCTACTTGTAGGATCCCAACTTTGAAAAATGTTGGCTCAAGTAATACAATATAGGGTTGGTTGTTGAATATGTTAGTGAGAGGTAATTTTCAAGTTGCTGTTTTCATCATAATTCATATATTTGCTACTGAATGGGCCCATTTTCAAGAAAACCTTTGAGGTATCAATGTAAATTGTTTTATAAATAGTATTTACTGTCTATAAATGGTTTACAATAGTTTACTGTCTATTTACTGGCTGTTGAGTAAACATAAACTAAATGGTTGGAGCCTTAGTACTGGGAACAGGTCATTGGGACCTCAAAAGTTTTGTCCTTGGACCCCTATATGCTCCTGATCCGTCATTGATATCGTCTTCAGGTAGAGGCCCATTGTCCATGTCTTCTGCAATGATATCAAGCTTCCCAGGATTGAATTTGCTGGCCTGAACAGGAGCACCTCCTTGAACAGATAGAACAGCGCTGAGAAATGCCTGAAAGGGCACAGAAGAGTTTTCAATGTTGAGGACTTGCAAGTATGCAAGAAAAGGTGTGCTTGAGCCAACACCTCTGACAAGACAACAAATAATCCAAGAGTTGTGGGACGTGAGGAATAACCATTCCATCTTCCTCTGACCCAGATATAGAGCAGCCTATAGTTACATGAGCAGTCAATCAGTATTACGCTTTAGAATCAGCATACTCACCTTCTGCAAAATCTTTGGTACTGGTGGTTGGTTTTGAAGCCACTTCAATTTGAATCCATGCGGTGGTAGCAAATCACCCACTGCCTTCATGACTGAAGGTGATTTTGCCTCAACAAGGATGGCAGGTTCATCGTCTACCAACCTGACATAATCAACCTTTAAGCGATCTCCTCCCTGAGTGGAGGCTGTGATGACTCACTGTCACTCGACAGTAGAGGCACGACGGGGAAGCAGAAGACCGGGGGTGGTGGAGAACTCGAGGTGGGGCACAGGGTCACTGTGATTGGGACGCTTGGCTCAACAACTAAACTTGCAGACTTGCAAGGGATAGTGGCGCTTAGTACTTGAACTGCAGTCAAGTAGCTGAAGGGGCACTGTGTGTAACACCACCACGGACGTTTAGTCTGACTTAGACTACGAAAGGGTGTTCACGACTTAGCAGATATTTCGATATAGATCACGTGACTTGAACACGTGACTAGGGACTTGTACTCCGAGGTACACGGCGCTCGACGTGGCACGTGACTTCCGTATATACCAGGACGTTTCCGAGTCACTGGATATAATTGATGATAGACGTCTTGCTCAAGGGAGACAAGCGAACTTCGGACAAAGAGATGAGAAGAGTGTGGTGAATTGAAGAAGACCAGGATGGCGATCCTGAGTCTTCGACTACTACTCTTTATACACATACGAGGTAGCTTTAAAGCTCCTCCCGAAACCGTACACCGAATAGCTAAAGTAGCTCGAACCCTACTACAGCTGTCCTAGCAATGAGTCATGCCCTAAAGGCATGTGATATCTAAGTCCGCTTACTGATATAACAAGTCCATGACGTATTACTGCTTACAGGGGAGTCATCGCCCGTGAGTAAGAGTCCACTTCACCTCGGCCGCAACACTGTGCGTGAAGAGGAGGAAGAGGCAGGCAGAGAGTGTAAACAAGTGGATTAAGACAAGTGGACAGTCTGAGGGACTGTCTGTTGCAACGCGCTAGCTTATATACCTAGGGACATGGTTTGTGCGTAACTTTAGGGCAGGCTTAGGGCCACCCACGGGTGCTGTGGAATACTGCGCTTTGCTGCGCTTTGCTGCGCTTTGCTGCGCTTTGCTGCGCTTTGCTGCGCTTTGCTGCGCTTTGCTGCGCTTTGCTGCGCTTTGCTGCGCTTTGCTGCGCTTTGCTGCGCTTTGCTGCGCTTTGCTGCGCTTTGCTGCGCTTTGCTGCGCTTTGCTGCGCTTTGCTGCGCTTTGCTGCGCTTTGCTGCGCTTTGCTGCGCTTTGCTGCGCTTTGCTGCGCTTTGCTGCGCTTTGCTGCGCTTTGCTGCGCTTTGCTGCGCTTTGCTGCGCTTTGCTGCGCTTTGCTGCGCTTTGCTGCGCTTTGCTGCGCTTTGCTGCGCTTTGCTGCGCTTTGCTGCGCTTTGCTGCGCTTTGCTGCGCTTTGCTGCGCTTTGCTGCGCAATGGAACGTTCGAGAGACATCTAATAATAGTGTCCAATGGTGATAATGTGTGCAACTGCGCTGCAGTTGATCACGTCATAGGGATGACTGCTCCGCAGTCCAATAGGAATAATCATAGGAGTCGTACGACTGCTCCGCAGTTCAGTACGTCATGATGATTTGACTGCTCCACAGTCCAATCAGAATAATTCAAGGAATGGTACGACTCTCAGTTGTCAGGTGACTTGATAAATGATGGGAGATCACGTGACACATCACGTGATCGTCAGAGTACGAAATTCAAACTCCGAATCCGGATTTCCCCTTTAGGAAGGTGATTATGTAAGACCGGGCCGGCGCGGACCGGTCTTAGACGCCTGAGTCGCGAACCAACTTTATAGGTTCGTGACAGTATCCCCTTTTTAATGCCGTGCTGCACCAACAGCACTGGTTGACTTTCTTGGTTTTTAGGGGCGCTGGGGTGGTCTTTGTGGGACTTTTAAGACCAGGTCTTGGGAGTGCGTCATTTGGGATGATGGGAGCCAGGATTTCTCGGAATCGGATATCCCTTCCACTTGATCAGATATAGTATCCCTTTCTTGTTGGGTGATACTTTTGGGTTTCAAGACTGCTTCAACTTCATAACATTTGTCCTCTCCTTTTGGACGATCTTGGGAAGTGGTTGGGTGAAGTTTGGTTCATGGATATCATTCGTATGATATGGGGGATCAGGGATTTTGTGGAAGACTGGATGTATATGCCATGTTATGGCATCGTGGGGCAGGCTTGGGCTTGGGATAGAGATGTCAACGAGTGACACTCGCGAGTACGAGTACTCGTCGGAATTTTCCGAGGAGCGACTCGTACTCGACTCGTACTCGTTGGTACGAGTACTCGTCGGCGCGAGTACTCGCCGAATTCTTGGGACTACTACTCGTACTCGCGGCGCGAGTACCCGTCTAAGCCGCGAGTACTCGCGAGTGCGAGTACTCGTATTCATTCAGACAGTACGAGTACTCGTCTGAAACGAGTACTCTAAGGATATTCTTATTTTTGCCAGACCTAGCTACAAACATGTACTGTAAACACTAGCTATACTACCTATAATGCCCGCCGCACTGTGGCTGCCCCCTGCCGCCGTCGCGTACTATCGTCGTTCCGTGTCACCACCAGCCGTTGTCGTCGTCGGTGTCGTCGCGGACCGTTGTCGTCGTCGGCCATTGTCGTGGTGGGCCGTTGGTAAGCCGTTGTCGTCGTAAGCCGCTGTCGCTGTGGGTCGTTGTCGTCGTGGACCGATGTCGTCTTCGTCTTCGTCGTCGTTGTCGTGTTCGACCTGCCTTGCCATGCCGTAGTGTTGTCGTGGTCGACCCATCGTCGATAGGGTGCCGGCGTGGGTTTGTCGTCGTCGGGTGGCTGGCCACTTGCTGGTCCCACTGCCGTTGTCGTATACCAAGGTCGTACTGTAGTCGTAAGTTAGTGGTGGTCCGGTTGAGGGTAAGCAACTCACGTGGTGTAAGCAACTCACCAATAAGAGCGATGCTTCCCACGCCCGGTGATTGCCAGTTTCGCATATGAGGACCGGCCCGCAGGCTGCTTCAAGCCACGTGCACTCGCAACAATACCACCACCAGCAACAGCAAGACGGCACCTGCGACGACAACGATGCGACGACAACGACGGAGCGACGCCCCGACCATTGCAACGGGGCAATGCCCGTTGACCACGACCACGGGGTGATGCCGGCAACAGCAAGACGGCGGCAGCAATGACGCCTTGGACGATGCGACGACGACGACGACGGAGCGACGCCCGTCGACAACAGCAACGCATACCCGTCGACTGCGACAACTGGGCGACACGGACGACATCGACCGATGACGACAACAACAGGGGAGACCCGGGCCGCAACGTCCAAGGCGACCAAGAAGGCGACGCATCGACAACGACGACGGGGGCAACAATGACCAGACGACGACGACGACGACACCGCCGCACGACGACGGGCAACAGCGACGACAGCACTGACTCGGACGACCACTCAGAAGGCAAGCCTTGTGGCTCTCTAGTAGTAGATTCCTTAGATAGATTGTAACTTGATACGAAATAAACTACTTTATGCAAAACTGTTCTTCCAACTTAAGTACAGGTGGGACCAATGGTAATGCCAAGTACCACGAGTACTCGCAAGTACTCGCGCTCAGAAAAAGACAAACTCGTACTCGCGCTCACGAGTACTCGCAGGCGCGAGTACTCGTCACGTGACGACTCAAACGAGTCAAACTCGCGAGTGTACTCGTTTGTCAACAACTCGTTGACATCTCTGGCTTGGGACATGTAGTGTGGATGTTGGTTCTTTCCAACTGGGCCAAGTCTCTAGACTTTTGAATTCTCGGGGTGGTACTCGTGACTTGGGATTTTGCATGAATTCTGCCGCTACTTTTTTAGCGTTGCGATGACTTCTGATCCAGTTTGGTTCAGGGTGTTCAGCCATTTCTCAGCTGCAGGGATTTCAAGAAGTGACTTCTTGCATGGATGGCCAAGTGGTCGTACTTGGGGAACTTGTGTTGCCGTAGGAGTGAATTGATGGCTTTAGAAGTGAACACTCGTTCCTCTGGTTCTACTGCATCAGTAGTTGGGAATATAGCATCTTTGGCTTTGATCGTGGTGTCTCGAGTTTGGGTTGCCAGGGTACTCGGGTGTGAACCGCCATACTGACTTTTGTGTCATATGTCTGCGTATCGTGGATTTGTCGCTAGAGGATGTTGCTGGAGCTGTTGTTTGGGGTACTTGGATGTGAAATGCCATACTGATGCCTCTGTCATATGTCTGCATATACTGGATTCGTTGTCGCAAGGGAGTGCTCGGGTGTGGAATGCCATACTGACTTCTCTTGTCATATGTCTGCATATCTTGGATTTGTCGCAAGGGAGTGTCTTTTTAACACTGTGATTGTTGGGTGGTTCGGGTGTGGATCACCATACTGACTTCCTTGTCATATGTCTGTGCTTGTTGGGGGTACTTGGAAATGCCATGCTGACATGTCTGCGTATCTCGGATTCATTGTCGCCAGGTAGTGTCACTGGGGTGCTTGGTTTGGAACGCCATACTGACATTTCTTTGTCATATGTCTGCGTGACTTGGATGTTGCAGGGTAGCTCGGGAAGTGTCTTCTACACTTAGGGATTCGAGTTGTCGTAGGGAAGTGTCTTCTACACTTGGAGGTTTGGGTTGCCGTAGGGAAGTGTTTTCTACACTTGGGGAGTTCAGGTTGTCGCAGGGAAGTGTCTTCTACACTTGGGGATTCAGGTTGCCACCAGGAAGTGCCTTTTACACTTAGGGGTTCAGGTTGCCACAGGGAAGTGTCTTTTACACTTGGGGATTCAGGTTGCCGCGGGGAAGTGTCTTCTACACTTGAGGATTTCTTCGGGTTGTTGCAGGGAAGTGTCTTCTACACTTAGGGATTCAGGTTGTCATGGGAAGTGTCTTCTACACTTGGGGTTCAGGTTGCCACGGGGAAGTGTCTTCTACACTTTTTGTACAGTATTGGCTTGAAAATATCTGTATTCAGGAGCGCTCGCTTTTCATCTTCATTCGCTATCCCCTTTTTAAGGCCTGGACGCCTGGACAGCACCACGGATTTGGATCTGGAAGTCTGAGCGGTGGATGAAGATGGAGGACAGGAGGCCGGTATGGGACCAGAAAAAAAAAATCGCAAAGGGAGCGGGATGCAACAATATTTGCAGGAACATGGGAACGGCACATCTTGCGGAGTGGGGAACGTTGTCCTAGGAGGGTTGCAATGGGAGCGGCACTTCTTGCGGGAGGACACAGTAGTTTTCAGGAGTGATGGAATGGCATATTTTTGCAGAATGCGAATGGCACTCGTGGTGGGGATTGCTCTTCTAGCAGGGTCGTAGAATAGGGGCGGCACTTCTTGCGGGATGGAGATTGCACTACATGCAGAACATGGAAGGGAGTGGCACTGTTTTGCGGAAGGGGAATTTTCAGGGTTCAGGTGGTTCAGGATAATACTGCGTCTTCTCGCAGGCAGGGGTGTAGCATCTTTAGCTTGTCCAGGTTGTCATGGGGTCAGCACGTCTTGCGGAGTGGGGGCTGCTCTTGTTAGTAGGGCTATGTGGAGTGTTGGTAGGTTTTCAGGGTACTTGGGGAGGGACTCTTGCAATTCCTTGCAGATCAGGATTGAAGCATCTGTAGCTTGTCCAGGGTTCGTCGAAGGAGGTACTGCATCGTTAGCAGGCAGAGTTGAAGCATCTTTAGCTTGTCCAGGGTTCGTCGAAGGAAATACTGCATCGTTAGCAGGCAGGGTGAAGCTTTTTTTAGCTTTTCCAGGGTTCGTTGAGGGAGTTACTGCATCGTTAGCAGGCAGGGTTGAAGCATCTTTAGCTTGTCTGGGTACGTTGAGGGGGTTACTGCGTTGTTAGCAGGCAGGGTTGAAGCATCTTTAGCTTTTTTGCACGAGGTGGAACACGGGGAGACTGCAGCTTTAGCAGTGGTGTGAAGTAGAGATGTCAACGAGTTATACTCGCGAGTATGAGTACTCGTTGGAAATTTCCGAAGAGCAACTCGTACTCGACTCGTACTCGTTGCTGCGAGTACTCGTCAGCGCGAGTACTCGCCAATCTTTTCCAGTCGAAACTCGTACTCGCGGCGCGAGTACCCGTTTCGAGCACGCGAGTACGAGTACTCGCGTACTCGTACTCATTTAATTTGTACAAGTACTCGTTTTGAACGAGTACTCGTAATTTTTCCGTGTTTGCAAAGTAAATAAGTAATCTAAAGTACTGTACAATGTACTCTACAGAAGCCCGTCGCCTGCGTCGCTGCACTGCCTTCGTCTGTTGCGTCATCCCTAGGCACTAGGTACCCAGTGTTGTCGTCTGTTGCGTCGTTGTCGTGGTCGTCCGGCTTGCCTCCCGGCCGCTGTTGTCGTCGTATTTGCCTCGCTGTCGTTGGCCAAAAGGCGTCACCAGCGGACGTCGTTGTCGTGGGTGCAGCGAGGGGCCGTGTCGGCGAAGCGGCCCTGTTTTTGTCGTCACTGGCATCCGAGTCGTTGTCAGCAGGGTAGCTGTGTTGGTGCCACCTGGTGGGGAGTTTGTTGCCGCCATAGTCGTTGTTGTCTAGATGTACGCTAACGTACGTGAGACCACGCCGTCATCGCCGTCGTCGTCGTGGCCACGGTAAGGGCGTAAGCAAGCTTGATGTGGCTGAGTCGCAAACAAGCGGCGTGGGAAGTAACCTTTCCCACACCCTTGGCTGATGCTGCATGTCGTCCGGCCCGGAGTCCAACGCGTTGCAACTACATACGACGAATACGATGACGATTTCGACTTGGATTTCGAGCCGCACGACACCAACCCAGCAGCTTCCTGAACCACGATACCACCACCAGCAATAACAGCAAGACGGCGGCAACACCTTGGATGACGCGACGACAACGACGCAAGCAACGACGGCCGATTCCGTTGACCACGACGACGGGCGACACAACAAAGGGGCAACGACCAAAGACGACAATAGCAAGACGACCCCGATAACGGTGACGACGCGGCACGACAACGGGCTACCCCGACGATAGCACACTGGCACACGACGACTAGGAGTCTCGGACACTAGCAGCGAGCTCTTATTACCAGTAGTACATACAGATCCTTTGTAATGTAGTACAATAACAGAAACCCTTGTGCCAAACTGTAAGACCACTAAAACCACCTGGACCCTGATATTACCACGAGTACTCGCGAGTACTCGCGCTCGGAAAATGCTTGACTCGTACTCGCGCGAGTATTCAGGCACGAGTACTCGCGACCACGGGTACTCGTCACGTGACGAGTCACACTCGCGAGTGACTCATTTGGTGACAACTCGTTGACATCTCTGGTGTGAAGTGGAACAGCACATCTTTTGCAGAATGTGAACTGTATGTCGTATGGTGACACGAAGTGGAAACGGGGGGAAACTGCATCTTTAGCAGTGGGTGCAAAGTGAAAGCGAGGGGACCGCATCTTTAGCGGTGAGGGTTGAAGCTTCATCGGCTTGCCCAAGTACTCAAGGAGGAAGGTCTGCATCTTTAGCAGTCAGGATCCACATCTTTAGTGGAATGCGAAGGCCCTTTGCCGGCGTTCTTTCAGGTACTGATCTGTTCTTTTTAGATTGTGGTTAACTTGACCAAGCCCATCTTGTTGGGCAATCATTCGTTTATCTAGAAATTGAATGGTCAAGCTGTTCGCGCGCACGAACCCATCATTGGAATGATGCTCTGCACTAATATCTCTTGCCAGATCGCTTTCATACTAGTGTCACCCTGAGTGCGATAGGAAGGCATGCGCCTATATCATCTCTACTGGCACAAGCTCATCTCTGAGTTCTCTAGTACTGAAATGCTGCATTCAGCGCAGCTGGCATTCAATCTTCCATTCGATAGTGCTTGATGGAAGGGATTGAAGTATTATGCAATACTTTGGCTTGTCGTTAAAGCCGGGTAACCAGTGGTGCTTCCTCCTGATTAGGGAAATCGTCGGGAAATGATAGGTGCTTCCTTCATTTGGGGTCGAAGTATGTCTCTATACTTTGGCTTGCTCAAAGCCGGGTAATCAATGGTGCTTCCTCTTGATTAGTCAGGTTACTACGTGGTTCTTGTAGTTCTTGGAATTCTAGAGGTTCTTCCTCGTTGGTGTGCTTGGATCTTGTGATAGCAGATGCACGTTCTGCTGGTGAAAATATTGCTCAATACTTGACTTTGCCCAAAGTCAAATGCATGGCAGGATTTTTTACTAGGGGTCGTTGGAGTTAAAAGGGTCTTCCTTTTTTGGGTGATTACTCGAATTAGGTTGTCGCCGGGAGTCGTTGGAGTCAAGAGGGTCATTCTCGTGATTGGTTTCATGGTTGGGGGCGTCGAGGCCAAGAGGGGCATCCTCTTGGGTGGTTGCTCGGATGGGGTCTTTGCTGGGAAACGTCGAAGTCAAGAGGGTCTTCCTCTTGGGTGGTTGCACTAGGGGTCGTTAAAGGGGTCGTTCTTGGGTGGTTACTTGGGATGGTAGGTGTCTTCATAGCAGTAGGTGCTTCCTCTGCTGGCGAAAGTATTGCTCAATACTTGACTTGCTCAAGTCGGATTTCTCTTGTAGTTCTTGAAAATAGGCCTTCACTAGGGGTCGTCGAGGTTAAAAGGGTCGTCCTGTTGATTGGGTACTACATTTTCTTGTAGTTCTTTAGAAGTAGGCCTTCACTGGAAGTCGATGGAATTAAAAGGTTCTTCCTTTTGGTTAAAGTTTTCATAACAGTAGGTGCTTCCTCTGCTGGTGAAAGTATTACGCAATACTTGACTTGTTCAAAGTCGGATGAGTTCATGGGTCATGTGGTTCTTGATTTGGGGGACGTTGTACTGGGGGTCTTTTTGGACCCAAAAGGTTCTTCCTTTTGGGTGGTTACTGGATTACATTGTCACTGGGAGTTGTTGAAATCAAGAGGTTCTTCCTCTTGGGTGGACGTTGACTATTTTATCTCTGTAGTTCTTGGGGTTAGAGCAACCGCGGACCCGCGTCCGGGGAATATGGAAGTATTTCTCGATACTTGACTTCACTCGAAGTCCAGAAATCAGTAGGGTCATCCTCCTGATCATGTTCCTCAACAATAGTCCCTCGCACTTCTTCGTTGTTGGATCGGCCAGCGCTGGCATGGTTGATCGCGAGTTGTTCGCAATCCTCGAAATGGAAAGCTCCTATCTGAGCTGGAAGGTTCTCAGGTGTGTTTTCTTGATCCAGGGTTTCTTCAACAAAAGTGTTTTTTATTCCTTCTTTGTTGATGGGGGGGCGGTCACCGGTCACCTCTGACCCTCATGCTTTGCGTCTTTTGCTTGCATTCTCGGAGAATGTGGCCTGGATTGCCACAGTATAGGCAAAGCTGTTCTTGGAACCGGCGGTCTCTTTCCGCTTTGGTAAGCTTTCCTCGGGGTTGCTCGGATCGGAATGAAGGAATGTTGACTTTAACATTGTCATCTTCAATCAGGATTTCTTGGAATTGCTTGGGTTGGGTTGAAGAAGCATCTTTATTGCTGTCTTCAATCAGAATGCCTCTCTTGAACTTGCATTCCTGGAGGATGTGGTCTTTGTTTCCACAGTACAGGCAGAGTTTGTCCTGGAGTTGGTGGTCTTTTTCCACCTTGGTAAGTTTCCTTTGGAATTGCTCGGGTTGGAGTGAAGAAGCGTTGTTATTAACGTTATCGTCTTCGATCAGGATTCCTCTTTTTAGCTTGCAATTTTGGCGGATGTGGCCTTCGTTTCCACAGTATAGGCAAAGCTTTCGTCAGAGTCGGAAATCTTGTTTCATCTTGAAACGTGGAAGAGGATTACTCGAAGGGGAAGCCTCTCTGGCTTTGTTTACCAGTACATCAAGGTTTGTCAGGGTTATATCTTGGGAAGTCAGATGCCCATCTTTAGGGGGTACATCAGGTTCGCCGCCATAGGATTTGTTACTGGGAGTATGGCTGGGGGTAGTGCTCGAATTGAAGGAGATCGGAATCTCGGAGGGACCATCGCTTTCAAACATGAGAGGTGGGGATGACATGCTCATGTCGGCGTCCATTGAGATAGCCTTGTTTGGATGGCTAAGGAGTGAGTTTATCGCTACTCGGGGGTGTCGGGGAAGGCGTGGAACGTCTTGCTAAGAAGCGGGGACAAAGGTTGTTGTTTGTATCTCGTGATGGAATGTCAGGGTGATAGCCCAATTATTAGTGGGTTCCAGGGTACCAACTTTACACTCATAAAGTGCTCGGATATTTTTGCAACTTAGTACTTTTTCTCAAAAAGCATACTGTGTCAAAAATTTATAACTCCACTATGCTTTCTCTAAAGGGTAGGTGGTTAATTCCAGGAGACCACAGTACTACGCTGTCTGGTGTAGGGGGAGTGTCTGGTCTATAGCCACAGATGCACACCTCTTGAGTGCACCAACACGGTCCAACGTTAGGTTCTTCTCCCCAACCGCTGTTACTTGAATTGTTGGTTTCTTCTGTTTCCGGGCTACTCGTGGGGAGGGATAGACGGGCTAGTAGGCTCAAGGGATTTGTTCTTCTTGCTGTGAGCAGCTCTACTAGTTCAGGGTCATTGGGATCGGTGGGGGGCTCGTGATAGATACGGGGGTTGACCAGATTATGGTCCGGGTTGTTCAGAGTTGTTTCCCAGGTA
This sequence comes from Lactarius sanguifluus, assembly GCA_021527775.1. NCBI lineage: Eukaryota > Fungi > Basidiomycota > Agaricomycetes > Russulales > Russulaceae > Lactarius > Lactarius sanguifluus. The sequence continues at coordinate 11,279 of JAKEYF010000369.1, read as the reverse complement.
GCTTGTTCCCAGGAATACATCAACTCGATTCCTTCGGTGATAACCAAGGAAGGGGGGCCTTCTCTATCCACTACTTGGATTTCGTAGAAGGTAATCTCGATTTCTTCGTAAGAAAGGCGGAATCGGTCGAGGTACCAGACCGAGTTGCCGGCTTGGAGTTGTTGGATAAGGTAGTCGCGTCGGGGGGGAATGTGATTGAACCAAAGATAGTCACTCTTTGTCCAAAGGATGAGTTGCTCGGGGGTGCGGTCAGAGAGGTGCCAGAACAGGAGTTGGTCGTTGCAGGCGTCGACCATGGCTGAAAGGTCGTCTTGGAAATCGTTGAAGGCGTAGGTGTCCCAAGTCTCGCCAAACTCGAAGAGGTTGACCAAGCTCTTTAGCACTAGGGGCGGGTCCACCCAGGAGTCAATGTGGGATGACTCGGAGATGTTGTAATAGGAGGTGGATGGGTAATACCGATGGAGTTGTCAGTCTCGATGGGTGTCAAACTGAGCACGTGCCCTCGCAACGTGTTGCGCTTCAGTTAGTGGGAATGTGCCGGGATGGGGTGGAGGCACTTAAACCGCTCGGTTTACAGTCCTATAATGTTGCGGTCGAGAAGTGGACGCTTACTTACGGGCGATGACTCCCCTAGTAAGTCGTAATAGGTCATGGACAGACAGATCGGATCGGGCGGACATAGTATCACATGCCGATGTGGCGTGTTTCATAGTACAGCTCTAGTAGGGTTCGAGCTACTTTAGCTATTCGTTGTACGGTTTCGGGAGGAGCTTTAAAGCTACCTCGTATGTGTATAAGTAGTAGTAGACGAAGACTCAGGATCGCTATCCTGGTCTTCTTCAATCACCACTTCTGTCTCATCGTCTGTGTCCATTCGCTTGTCTCCCGTGAGCAAGCCGACTCTTATCGATCACTCTCTCTATACGAACGGAATCTTGGAATACTCCGAGGTCACGTGCCACGGAAGCGCCGCGTACCTGAGTCCCATAGCCAAAGTCACGTGTCCCAGTCACGTGATCAACATCGAGAATATACGCTAAGTCGTGAACGCCCTTTCGAAGTCTAAGTCAGACTAAACGTCCGTGGTGGCGTTACATTAAGACCAGGATCCCCAACCGTGGCGTTCACAACTCGAGATCGTTGGACCCATTTCAGGCCCTATTCCCTCGAGAGGCGAGGAGACCGCAACGTACCCACCCAATTCTTAGGAGCAGCCAGGTGGAGAGAATTCAGAGGAGAAGTCGGATACTTCGTGGACTTCGCGACAGGACCAACTCGCTATAGACCAGTTGAGTTCAATTTCGAAAACGTGTGTTGGGTAGAGATTACGTGGAACCCAGTCGACAATAGATACGACGCAATACGACCAGCGGGCAGAAACTACAACTGCGACATCGATACCAGAGGACTACCCACTAGAGAACAGTACGGACATATCGACGGACAACCAGAAGAACCAAGCACGTCGGAACCTCGAACCCCAGCGCCGTCAGAAACTAGCGGAGAAGGAGAAAGCCAAAGCGACGAAGCAGAGGATATAATACACACAGCTGAGTCCCTTCACATAACGGAACCCGAACCGATTCAAGTACGATCACCCGCTGTAGCAGAACACATGGCCACAGCTACCGAAACCATCACCGAACAACTCAGACATACGGCCATCGACGATGAGATCCGTAGGATAGCCGAAGAAGCAGAAGCACACCTGCAACCTATCAATCCGAGTACAGGACACCGGATGACAGCAGACGACGCGGCCATATTCAGGGCCGTAGGACCCGACATCCCGGATCCCCCACCAGGAAGGCATCGCAATCCACCACCAGGGTCAGGACCCGGATACCCAGAAGGGGGAGGAGGCGGAGGACCACCAAGACGCCCATTCGGAGGAGTCTTCGGAGGAGGACCACCCGGGGGAGGACCGCCAGGAGGCGGATTACCCGGAGGAGGACCGCCGTCAGGCGGAGGCCCAACGCCTAGACTCGAAGGTGAACCCCCATCGGTATTTAAAGGAGACCGGGCTGACTACGAATCATTCCTCACCCAATGGCATGCGTACATGGGACTAAATTTCGACGCCCCGGTTATGAGCAACGTATACAAGAGATGTCTGCTCTTCTTGGGATACATAAAGGGACCTCTCGTCAGTAACTGGACGCTGGGATTCCTCCAGTGGCTCAACAACGAAGTTCGCGGAGGAATGGACAGGTATGACGAATACCTCTGGGATACGCTCACAGCGGGGTTCGCCGATCGATTCGCCAACACATTGGAGCAAGAGCAAGCACAAGCCGTCCTCGCTAAGGGATTTAGAATGAATGGAGATGATATTGATACGTATGTCACCACATTCGAACAGTTGGCCCGAAAAGCTAATTACCACCTGAACGATCAACAAACGATCGATCGATTCACGGCTGGACTCCCGGGCAAACTGTTCACGAAAGTATACGAGATGGACGAACCACGCACGTTCAACGAATGGAAAGACGCAGCACTGAGGAGACAGAAGCAATACATTCATCTCAAAGCGCGACTCAACATCACCGCACCCACTAGGAACACACCCCCACGATTCACCCCACAGCCCAGATTCGGAGGGACCTCATGGAACGCACCCCGCAACCCCATCCCACGATACGATCCCAACGCTATGGACACGTCCGCGGATCGCTCACGCGCCAGACTTGCAGAAGTAGGAGATCCGAACAGAGGATCTTACCAACAGAGGCCCCCATTCCCACCACGAGGAGGGCCGGGACAAGCGAGAGGAGGAGGTCAACGTCAAAATATGAGGGAAGTCATATGTTACAACTGCAATAACCCAGGTCACTTCTCACGAAACTGCACTCGACCTAGGAAGCAGCGTCAGCAATCGTGGCAACCATCGGCGGGTCGAAGAAGCGAAACCGACTACTACAGTCAGGACCAACCCGAAGCTCGAGTAGCCAGTACTTCGACTCCGCAGCAGACGGCGAAAGAATGGTTAGATGGAGTCAGGGGAGCTAGTGACGAGGTAAAAGACTTGATACTCCAAGATATGTGGAATCAGGGGGATTTTCCGGACGCCTAAACCCATCGGCCTGGGTGAGGGCAATCAATTGTAACTCTGTAATCATGACTCGCTTCCGTTCGCTCAGAATTCCAGTCTCGATTCGAACAAGTTACTCCATGGCCGACATAAAAGGGCTCGTAGACTCAGGAGCCACCGATAATTTCATAAGACCGGCGTTTGCCAAACGAATGGGACTCGGACTACAAGTCCTGGAGCGCCCTAAAAAGATATGGAATATCGATAACACAGAAAACAAAGCTGGGTCCATCACGCATTTCATCGATCTTGACGTACAAACCAAAGGGACTCACAGAACGATGAGGTTCCTCGTCACCGATATCGGGAATGAAGATCTCGTACTAGGATACCCATGGTTAGCCACGTACGAGCCCACCATTAGTTGGACCCACGCAACAATACATGAAGAAACACTCCCGGTCGTCATACGATCCATCAACCCAGAAGATCAGCGGACGGTGATCGCTGGAGTAGAAACGCAGGAAGAAGTCCTACGTCAACCGAACGTTCACCGAGCAAGAACGGGAGGACATAGTCCGGGAGCTCGAGAGCGAATGCCAGCTACGCACTACAGCAACTGAACTTGCGATTGCCGCTAATCAAAACACCGTTGCAGCCGAAATACCCGCAGCCTATAAACGGTTCGCAAAAATATTCAGCGAAGAAGCGTCGCACAGATTCCCCCCTTCCAGACCTTGGGATCACGCTATCGAGTTCAAGCCAAACACCCCCGCAACCATCGACTGCAAGGTGTACCCTATGACGCAAGAGGAAGACAAGCAGCTCCGGATGTGGCTCGACGAACAGCTCAAGATGGGATACATCCGACCGTCAAAATCCCCCTACGCGTCGTCCTTCTTCTTCATAAAGAAAAAGGATGGAAAGCTACGCCCGGTGCAAGACTACAGGAAGATCAACGAATGCACGATTCGTAACCAGTATCCACTACCGCTCATGGCAGAACTCATCAACGACCTCGGGAACGGCCACATCTATACCAAACTGGACGTCCGATGGGGGTACAATAACATACGTATCAAGGAGGGAGACGAACCAAAGGCAGCTTTCAAAACGCGGTATGGACTCTTCGAACCCCTCGTTATGTACTTCGGACTTACCAACTCACCGGCCACCTTCCAAACGATGATGAACGAGATACTGAGCCCAACTATCGCCACACATGCACTCCGAGGCACCATCATACGGGTCTACATGGACGACATCGGTATCGCCACACACGAAAACGCAGGTCTCCAAGCACACATAAACGCAGTCAGCGACGTACTCCAAGTAGCTATGGACCACGACCTCTATTTCAAACCAGAAAAGTGCCTCTTCCACTCACCGCGAATGGATTACCTGGGGGTAATCCTTGAAAAGGGGGTAACTCGCATGGACCCAGTAAAAATTTCGGGCATTAGAGACTGGCCACGCCCAACGAAGGTCAGAGATGTTCGCTCCTTTTTGGGCTTCTGTAATTTTTACCGTCTCTTCATTCGCGGTTTCGCCACACACGCGCGAGCCCTTAACAAACTCACACGAAAGGACACCGACTGGCAATGGGGTACGGAAGAAGAGCGATCCTTCCAAAAGCTCAAAACACTAGTAACGGAAGAAGCCCGTACTGACACATCCCTGCCTCACCGACCAGTTCGAACTTGAAGTAGATGCCTCGGGATTCGCCATCGGAGCGGTACTACTTCAGAAAAAGAAGGACGGAAAGCGACACCCGGTTGGATACTACTCAACCACCCTCAACGAGGCGGAGCGCAATTACGATATCTACGACCTGGAGCTACTGGCGATAGTCAAAGCACTCAGACACTGGAGGCCATTCCTGGCGGGTTCCCCTCACAAGATCAAAATCTTCTCAGACCACCTTAACCTCACGCACTGGAGATCGGCACAGAAAATAAGCCGACGAGTGGCTAGGGAAGTACTCGAACTCATGGAATACGACTTCGAGATTCATCACATTAAAGGGACCCATAACGGTCGCGCCGATGCTTTATCGAGGCGACCAGACTACGACCAAGGGGAACGTGATAACGAAGGAGTCATAGTCCTACCCGACAAAGTATTCGTCCGCACCATGACCACTCAACTACCGGAACAGCACGATCAAGATGAAGAACGACTACGCCCATGGGTCGACCCCCACCAACTCAAGAAGTACGATGGAGTCTGGTATCGCCAAGGAGCGCGGGTGATCACCGGCGACCAAGATGCGATCCGTACAATTATCAGGAATCACCACGACACTCCAGTCTATGGTCACCCTGGAATCAAAAGAACGGCACGTATCATTGAGAGGCACTACTGGTGGCCGCGCATGTTGGAACAAGTAACCGACTACGTTCGAGGATGCGCCGAATGTCAGAGGCACAAAGTCAACAACCGCCCCACGAGAGCCCCGATCGCCCCAATAACACCGACGCCCGACGCTAAGCCCTTCGAAACTATAGCACTCGACTTTATCACTAAGTTGCCAGTCTCACAGGGGTATGACTCAGTCCTCACAGTTACAGACCACGACTGCACCAAAGCGTCCATATTCATTCCGTGCGTTGAAGAAATAACCGCGGAAGAAACAGCCGCCCTGTACGTCGTTCATGTCTTTCGGCGATTCGGATTACCGGCGAAAATCATCAGCGATCGAGACCCCCGGTTCGCATCCAAGTTCACCCGGGAGCTGTGCAAGATTCTAGGCATCTATCAGAACATTTCCACGGCTTACCACCCGCGTACGGACGGACAATCGGAGCGGACCAATCAATGGCTGGAACAGTATCTTCGGTTCTGGGCCAACGAGCGTCAAGATAACTGGGCGCACTTTCTACCAATGGCAGAGTTCGCGCACAACAGCTGGCCCCACGAGGCAACCCGAATATCCCCGTTTGCACTAATGATGGGGTACGACCCACGAGCCGATTGGATGGATAAGCCGTCTCCAATCCCGCTGGTAAACACGAGACTTCAACAGTTCCGAGAAGCGCGGCAACACGCTCAGGAACTGATCCGAAAGGCCCAGTCCACGTGGGTCAAGCATCGGAACACGCCGAAATATCAAGAAGGAGACCTAGTATGGTTGGAAGGACGTCATTTGCGTACAAACCAGCCAACTGCCAAGCTTGCTGCGCGCAGACACGGCCCCTTTCGAATCACACAGGTGATGTCCCCCGTCAACTACCGTCTTCAACTTCCCACGCAGTGGAGTATTCACCCAGTATTTCACATCGATCTTCTCACGCCATACCGAGATACGCCCATGCATGGGGAAAATTTCCAGCGCCCACCACCGGATCTAGTCGAGGGGCAAGAGGAGTACGAAATCGAACGAATTCTAGACTCCAGGCGCTTCGGAAGAGGACGGAAGCTTCAGTACCTCGTGAAGTGGAAGGGGTACCCAGACTCGGACAATCAGTGGGTCAACAAGGCCGACCTGTTTGCGGAAGATGCCATAGCGGAATTCGAAACCACTCACCCCACGGCCATAAAAGCCGTTCAAACCAATGCTGAGTCCCCATCTTCCTTCCACCCTGGATTCCTCCGCTCAACAATGTCTCTTCCCACTCGCACCACTACCCCCTCTGCTCCCGCCTACGCAGCGGGCAATCTCACCTACGAAGAGATGTGCGACGCCATTGCGAGCATCAAACCCATCACCGACCTCGACAACCCCACCGCCGAAGCCACCTACTGGTTCATCAACGACGACGGCAACCGGCTCAACAGTATCCCCGCCACGGAGGCCGAAGCTGGTAGGGTTCGTGACACTCTCGGAGGGCGTACGCTCTCCTCACCTGGACCTGGCCCGGTTCGAGTCGAGTACCGGCTACAGAAAGTCGAAGACACGGAGGACGAAACTATGGGAGGAGTGGAAGGTGACGGCGGAGACGTGGAGGCTAGAGCAGCTCGACCTAGCCGCGAAGCGACGGATGACGGGAGCGACAAAGAAAACCGCGCGCCTCGAGCTGCGTCGACAGTTCGACGCGATGATGCGCGAGCTCTCTACGACCTCCCGGAGCAGCTGAGCGAGTGGTACCCAGCTGAGCATCCCTCCATTCTTAATACGACCGACTCTGATCACCCCACCGAAACCCCGTACGCCTGTGACACCACAGGCCGACCCCTCTACCGCGCCGCCCTTCAGGCGGAGTCCAACCCCCTCTACACGGCCACGCGTCTGCGCCACCAGCTCGGCGGCACGCATCTCGCCCCCCACGGCTTCAAGCACAACAGGGGGGACGACTTCATCCACTTCCCCATCACTACGCCCCAGGGCCACACTCAGCAGGCCACCTACGTACAAGTCATCGACGGCCCCGACCCCATCGTCGTGGGACTCATCGAGGACAGCGACAAGGTGTTCACCAAGCCCTTGTACGCCGAGCCCCACGTCCGCGAGCACGGCAAGCCTCACTACGCACCGGAAGAGATGCACGCTCTAGTTAGCGGGCATGCGGGGCAGCACCGCCTCGACCGGGCCATCAACGAGCTCAAGGATCGCGGTCTGAAGGCCGAGCTGAAGAGGTATCGCCAGTACCAGCACGAGGCGGAGCGGGTGGAGCAGCGCCTGCACTCCTTGGCGCAGTCGTTGGGCGGAGTCCAGTCGGAGCTGAAGAAGAGCAAGTACAGGTTGGAGATGGCGGACACGATTGAACGAGTGAGTCAGACGCAGGAGGGGTGGATGTCGGGGGTCGGGCCTATGCGTACGCGACGCGGTCGTCGCAGCTGAAAAGGGGGTGATGTTGCGGTCGAGAAGTGGACGCTTACTTACGGGCGATGACTCCCCTAGTAAGTCGTAATAGGTCATGGACAGACAGATCGGATCGGGCGGACATAGTATCACATGCCGATGTGGCGTGTTTCATAGTACAGCTCTAGTAGGGTTCGAGCTACTTTAGCTATTCGTTGTACGGTTTCGGGAGGAGCTTTAAAGCTACCTCGTATGTGTATAAGTAGTAGTAGACGAAGACTCAGGATCGCTATCCTGGTCTTCTTCAATCACCACTTCTGTCTCATCGTCTGTGTCCATTCGCTTGTCTCCCGTGAGCAAGCCGACTCTTATCGATCACTCTCTCTATACGAACGGAATCTTGGAATACTCCGAGGTCACGTGCCACGGAAGCGCCGCGTACCTGAGTCCCATAGCCAAAGTCACGTGTCCCAGTCACGTGATCAACATCGAGAATATACGCTAAGTCGTGAACGCCCTTTCGAAGTCTAAGTCAGACTAAACGTCCGTGGTGGCGTTACATATAACCAGGATAAAGGAATTACTTACTAGTTGCGTTGTTTTGAATCACTCAATTCAAGGGGCAAGGCAACGAAAAAACTTTTTATACCACTATCAAACTATAGTGGGGTGGAGTCAGGAATCGCCGGAACAAAGGCAAAAGGGTCGACGGGAATCCGCAGAGTGAGACAATGGGAAAGAAGATGAGGATTGGAGCGAATAATATCCTCAAAGAAATAGCCCTGATAGAGGGCAAACACCTGTCCGTCAAAAGTGAAACATAAATGTCCGTAAGTAGTAACAACACGTCCGTCCAAGAAGTCCTGCACCTCCAATGTTACCAATGAATCGATATACCCCGCTTGGAGTATATTGCTGAGGGGGGCGAAGGCTTGCCGAAGTCCTTCACGGAAGTCGTACCTCACACTACCCAGTGGGAGGTTAGCAGAGGGGGAGTCCAAGATTGCCTTGGAGCAGATGTAGAGAGGGGGGAAGTCGTTGGCGTTGGCGGGATCGATGAGGTGGGGGAAGATGGTGTACAGGTGAGGAGGTGGGATACGGAATGGGGTGACGGATGGGAATACTGGGGAAGCCCGAGCAAGGGCAGGTGCGAGGGGGATACGTGAGAAGTGTTCTTGGATAGTAACCGAGGCGGGCCACCAAGACTCTCCTTCAGCAGAGTAAACGGCGGTGTATAGGTGGGGGTGCTCCTCCGGGCTGTTGACACACGAGGGGGGTTGGAAGAAGGAGGCAGGGAGGATGTTCTCCCACTCAGATGGGAGGTCGGTGGCGGTGGAGTCAACGGGGGATTGTTCGGCTACTCGTTCGTAGTCTGTTACGTTCGGCCCGGAAGTGGACACTGACGTCAAGGGTATGACACCGCGTCAGTAGTATATCGTCATGGACTTGTAGGATCAGTCAGCCGGGTAAGCTCCGGCACATGTGATTGTGTACGATAACGGATCGGATCATGACTTGGGATGTGACTCATACTAGGATAGCTGTACTAGGGTTCACGGTACTTACGCTATTGGCTAGCACGGATTGGAGCGGCGCTTGAAAGCCCGCGCGTAACTGTATAAGTAGAGGCATGCGAAGACCAAGAACAGCATCTTGGTCTTCTTCCAATACCACTATCAGTCCTCCACTCTATAGGGATCTCCCCCTTGAAGTGAGTCGTCCAGCATACCCCAAAGACCAAGGTGTTGCGGTCGAGAAGTGGACGCTTACTTACGGGCGATGACTCCTCTAGTAAGTCGTAATAGGTCATGGACAGATCGGATCGGTCGGACGTAGTATCACATGCCGATGTGGCGTGTTTCATAGTACAGCTCTAGTAGGGTTCGAGCTACTTTAGCTATTCGTTGTACGGTTTCGGGAGGAGCTTTAAAGCTGCCTCGTATGTGTATAAGTAGTAGTAGACGAAGACTCAGGATCGCTATCCTGGTCTTCTTCAATCACCACTTCTGTCTCATCGTTTTTGTCTATTCGCTTGTCTCCCGTGAGCAAGTCGACTCTCATCGATCACTCTCTCTATACGAACGGAATCTTGGAATACTCCGAGGTTACGTGCCACGGAAGCGCCGCGTACCTGAGTCCCATAGCCAAAGTCACGTGTCCCAGTCACGTGATCAACATCGAGAATATACGCTAAGTCGTGAACGCCCTTTCGAAGTCTAAGTCAGACTAAACGTCCGTGGTGGCGTTACATTAAGACCAGGATCCCCAACCGTGGCGTTCACAACTCGAGATCGTTGGACCCAATTCAGGCCCTATTCCCTCGAAAGGCGAGGAGACCGCAACGTACCCACCCAATTCTTAGGAGCAGCCAGGTGGAGAGAATTCAGAGGAGAAGTCGGATACTTCGTGGACTTCGCGACAGGACCAACTCGCTATAGACCAGTTGAGTTCAATTTCGAAAACGTGTGTTGGGTAGAGATTACGTGGAACCCAGTCGACAATAGATACGACGCAATACGACCAGCGGGCAGAAACTACAACTGCGACATCGACACCAGAGGATTACCCACTAGAGAACAGTACGGACATATCGACGGACAACCAGAAGAACCAAGCACGTCGGAACCTCGAACCCCAGCGCCGTCAGAAACTAGCGGAGAGGAAGAAAGCCAAAGCGACGAAGCAGAGGATATAATACACACAGCTGAGTCCCTTCACATAACGGAACCCGAACCGATTCAAGTACGATCACCCGCTGTAGCAGAACACATGGCCACAGCTACCGAAACCATCACCGAACAACTCAGACATACGGCCATCGACGATGAGATCCGCAGGATAGCCGAAGAAGCAGAAGCGCACCTGCAACCTATCAATCCGAGTACAGGACACCGGATGACAGCAGACGACGCGGCCATATTCAGGGCCGTAGGACCCGACATCCCGGATCCCCCACCAGGAAGGCATCGCAATCCACCACCAGGGTCAGGACCCGGATACCCAGGAGGGGGAGGAGGCGGAGGACCACCAAGACGCCCATTCGGAGGAGTCTTCGGAGGAGGACCACCCGGGGGAGGACCGCCAGGAGGCGGATTACCCGGAGGAGGACCGCCGGGAGGCGGAGGCCCAACGCCTAGACTCGAAGGTGAACCCCCGTCGGTATTTAAAGGAGACCGGGCTGACTACGAATCATTCCTCACCCAATGGCATGCGTACATGGGACTCAATTTCGACGCCCCGGTTATGAGCAACGTATACAAGAGATGTCTGCTCTTCTTGGGATACATAAAGGGACCTCTCGTCAGTAACTGGACGCTGGGATTCCTCCAGTGGCTCAACAACGAAGTTCGCGGAGGAACGGACAGGTATGACGAATACCTCTGGGACACGCTCACGGCGGGGTTCGCCGATCGATTCGCCAACACATTGGAGCAAGAGCAAGCACAAGCCGTCCTCGCTAAGGGATTTAGAATGAATGGAGATGATATTGATACGTATGTCACC
>JAKEYF010000368.1:0-54872 GCA_021527775.1 Lactarius sanguifluus | reverse complement strand
CTGCAGAATTTCACCACACCTGCTCTGACATCTGCATCTGCGACAACCTCCGATGAAAACTCACCATCTGTACCCCCGTGGAATGCCACTCCGCTACAGTTTGTGCCCCCGGAACCCACCATCGTGGTCCCTCCGCCCACTTTTGATATACAGTATACACGTGCGCCATCCGAGGACTCCCACTCCTACGCGCCATCGTCCTTACGTTCGAATCAACCCCGAAAGTTGCGCAAAGCCCGCAAGGATGACGGGTATGACAGCGACGGCGGTTACCTTAGCGACAGTTCGAAGAAGAAGAAAAAAGGCAAGGATCGGAAGAACGCCGGCTCCTCTTCACACGAGGCAGATTCTGTGTCTGATGGCGGATACCTATCAGATGCAACGAAGAAAAAAAAGAAGGACAAAAAGGGGGATAAGGTGACCGATGGTTATGTCACCGACTCATCAACGAAGACACATCACAAATTAACAAAGAAGTCTCGCGGGCACGTGGACGACGCTGATCTTTCGGACGGTGGTTACCTTTCTGAGGCGTCTGTCAAGAAGAAAAAGCCTTTCTTTCGTTTGGGCTCCCGCTCTTCTTCCACCTCACGTAAGGCCGCCGTGTCTATCGATTCTCTCCCCCCTCCTGTACCCGCGTTGCCGTCCCCGATGCATCCTATCGCGGATCGCTTTGCGCGTAGTCCAGTCTCCTTCGACCAGCTCGATGGTGCTCGTCTTTCGAGTGCTGCTCCTTCCATCCGTGCCGCGTACTCTCCAGTCCCTCCATCCATGGATGGGTCTGTGACCCCACTCTCGTCCGTTTACAGGGGAGGCTGGTCGCCGCCGCCACCATCAGATAGTGTGAGAACAGCCACCCGACCATCAAGTGTAGACTTGAGCACGGAGAACTTCTCGTCATCCTCGGCATCTCACGAAAATATCCAGTTCGCACCTGTTTCACCTCCTATGCAAGCTCGGGAAGCTGTACCATACGACCCCCCACGTGCTCGATCACGTGATGCTGAGAGTCGTACTTTGTCACCAGGCTCCTCCCACGAACAGTTGCTTGCAGCACCCGTAGCTTCACGCCAGCATGGGGTTCGCTTCACGCCTTCTACCCGCTTTAGCCCATCGGACGGCGCGTTCCCCATCCCTCCACCTCCCTTGGTCTCTGCTGCTCCTGAGAAGCGGCACCTGCGTCCGAAGATCTCGTTGCCCATCACCTCTACCTTCAATTCGAATCCGTCATATACCCCCGCTTCGCCCCTGCCCTCCATTCTTCGCAACGCACCCCCCATGTCCGCACCCTCAGACTCGAGACCCTTCCTCTCGCCTGTGACCCGCTCACACTTGACGCCTTCGCCAGGGATCCCGAACGCCCCGTTCCTACGTGGCGCCTCGCCCTCGTTATCCGATATCTCTATCATCTCATCTTCGGAATTCATAGTACCCAGCCCGCGCCCCCGTTTCTTTGACGAACTTCCGCCACCTTCGCCCCCTCCTACGGGCCCACTGCCTGAGGTCCCTTCTTCCTACGGTTTTTCCTCTCAGCAGCAGATCCCCCACATCAAGCGTGGGCGCGAGTCGCCCTTCCCAGCACGGGGTATCTTGCCTGCGGAAGAGGCGTCGCGGCTCATCGAGAGCACCATGCGTGCGAGGCGCGAGGCGCTCCTCGCGCGTCTCGCCGGCTCGGAAGCAGAGTCACGCGCAACAGAGATGAGCCCCGGCGGCAATGGCAACGAACCCGACGTCGATGTCGATGACAGCGATGTGCCGGACCTACCGTGGCTCACGGAGGACGTCCCCACCCCCCCGGCGTCGCTACCGCTCGAGCAACAGCTCGAAGACGAGCAAGACTGGCCCGACGACGAGTCTGTCCGACCTGACGTCGCGCAGTTCTACCTTTACGCGCCATCCGGCAACAGCAACAGTGGCGGGGTTGGCGGCAGCGGAAACATTGTCGCGAGACGGCGCCGAACGCCCGACGCGCCGCACGATGAGCGCTCGACATACACGTCTTCGTACGCGACGTCGACGGCAGGCGGGGTCGATACGCGCGGGGACATCGAGAGCTACTACTTTGGCGTGCCGGACGCCGCGGGCGATGACAGCGCGGACGACGGCGAGGCCACCGAATCGCGCGCGAGCTTTGTCGACGACGAGCGGAGTCATAGCATGCGCGCACGCTTGGTCGCGCGTGTGGATGCGCTTTACGGTACTGAGAAGCTATCGCCTGTACCCAAGCTGCGGCCTTTCTGAGCCCAGGGAGGAGAAAGCCTGGGATGGCCCTCTGGAGGGATCCCGCTTTTTTTTTTTTTTTTCCCTTTTCGCCTCTTTCGTTTTTTTTTTTTTTGATCTTGGTCTGGTTTGCCGTTTTGAATTGATCTTTTGTACACTTTCCCCCTTGTAGCACATGGCCCGTACCGTTTACGCCTTCTTGCGTCGCTTCACTTCGATGCTTGCTTCGATATCTCATCACACACACGCCCCCCAAAGGGGCGCCCGCTCCTAAACGATATCTTACACACACCCAGTATACAAAATATCCACCCGGCCCTCTTATTACTCGCTTCTGATCACTCGACACCATCGTACACAACTTAAAACCTCAATGTAGCTTGCTGTCCTGCACGAGTCGTGCATTCGCGAACCCGCTTCTTGTTCGATCGAAGAGAAGGAAAGCCCCTCGCGAGCTAGGCTGATAACAGACGGGGCAACTCTGCCGACGACAACGCGCCGTCGCACCGCCGCTGTTAATGAACGTTAATGGAACAGAGACGATCGCGGTGACGGTGACGTACTGTAAATAACGGGTAATAACGGGTATTTCTTTCATTTCTTTCTGTAACCAGGCCCAAATTTTTTTTGGGACCTTTGAACGACCGGGTCCATTCACGAGCGAGTACTGTACGCTACAGCAAAATCCAAAACAGGGGGCCCCTTTTGTCCACATTAGGCGTACAGGCTGAGTCCGAAGGGTGTTCTGGTAACCATGCCGAAGTATTTTCTCACGAGAAATTATTTGTAGTAATTAACAAAATAAAAAATAACTAATCTGCAGACAGATTTCGACACCGAGTTGAGCTCACAGGCGCAGTGGTGGCAATCCGCAACACGCTCCGGCCAAGTTCACGAAAAATATAGTGTATATTTATTGCTATGGGTAGCAAGAGGTACTAACTAGTGAAGAATGTACTATGGGATAGCCTCACCGTCGTCGCGTCACTGCGATCGTCATCGTCGTTGTTGTTGTCGTAGACCTTCCGTCACCTTCTCTGCTTTGTTATCGTCGTAGCCCCGGTGTAGTGGTCGTTGGTGGCTGCGTTGGCGGAATATCCGCTGCCCGTGTCACTGTCATAGTCGTCGTCGGCAGCACACATGGCTGGGGCTGCGCTGGTAGAGCTTCCGCAGCCTTCGTCGCGTCATCCTCCGACTTGCATTGGTACGCACTCCTGTCACTGCTACATTGATGTCATTCAAGCTGTTAGGGGTGCGCGCAGGTCGCGTTGACCCCCTGATGGTACTGTGGTGGTGCCGGTAGCGTGATGTCGTCTTCCTTGACCGAGGTACTTATGATGGGATAGCTGTGATGTGTGCCTGCAGATAGATGTCAGCCGTCAGCGGAAATACGATAAGTACTCACTTTTTCATCTTCGTGGGTTTGAGGCAGGGAAGACAGTAAGTGGCGACAACACGGACAGGAATTCGCTCTTCCTGCCAAGGCTTACGAGGTTTGTTCCCACGCTCAGCGGAAAGCCGCCCAACCCCCGCCGACCTGCACCGTGCGCCCAAGTCCCCGCTGCTACGACACACTCCCGGATGTGCTTCAGTGCTTCAGCTGGGAATTGCGTGCGCCCACAACCACACACAACAAGGCCCCTGCAGTTCCAAGCTGCTTACCCCCACTGGCAGCGACGACAACTGTGGTGACAGTTGTAGTCATTGCTGATCACATGCACCCCGACGACGACAACGACTGCAGCAGCGGAAAGCCCCCAACCCGAACGCAGCCACGATTTGTGTGCGCTGCTAACGATGACGGGGCAAGGGTGATGACGACACAGGGGCAAGGACGACAATGCGAGGGCAAGGACACATGCCGGGGCGACAACGATGGGCGATGGTGGCAGCGGCTATGCTGTGGGAAGCGTACATTGCCTGTACAATAAAGATTCTTGTAGAAGTCTCAGCAAAGTACACTCCGCAATGGGGGATAAGTACGAGATAACCCAGACTTTGCAAGGTCCCTTGGCTGCGTGCCGTCCAAGCATCACAAGATAACTATTTGATACCCTGGATAACTATTTAATAACTACATATTTGTGAGATACCAAATTTCCCGAGAATTTCAAACCATACTTAACTATGAACCCCGCACGTCAAATTTGGAGGTCAGCTATCGTCCATAATTACTCAAGGGGCCCCCTGTTTTGGACTTTGCTGTAACGCCGAGTCTGGATGCCTACTACGACGTACATCGCACTCCGTACGGTGACAGGAGACCATTCAGCTCGGTAGATTACTCGAATCGCGACCACATTGCCCGAGGTACCGCGTAACTATATTGTGTACTGTACCTCTTTGATTTTTTAATTCGAGGGCCTGGACTCGGAGCCCTGGTTGAGAGCGGGTGCACACTGGCAAGTTACGGACAGGTACTGTACAATGTGGAAGTGCCTGGTGCCTAAGCGTTAAGCCCCTGGGTGTAACTTAGTTTAACAGAGCCCATTTTGGAAGAACGAACAAGGGAAGGCGTCGTCACGGGTCGGTCTGCCCTTCATGTAAGCACCTTGGCGAGCACCAAGTCCCTCGGTCACGATCAGGGATCAAGCTTGGGATCGTCGCAGGAGGGTTACACCTCGGATGCTACAGTAGCGGTGTCTGGCTGAATCTCCGGGTCAACGTCGGATTCAGCGCTCGAACGGGGGCCCGGGGTCGAGAGAACTTTGCGTAGAATGGAGTGCCATCGCAGCTGCGAATTGACGGCTTGCCATCGTGGGCGTAGACAGTGACTCAACTTGGCAAGCAGCGATCCGACTGGCCCTGAACTGGGAGGAGGAGGCTTGTTGCAAGTCGGTGATGGTTGCGAGGAGCGTTGAATTGAATAGCGTCTTGTCCGTGTATGCGTCTCGGTTGACGAGTACGACGATAATCGCCGGGTACATTACCTGACACCTGATTAGTTTCGGTCCTAAATTTGGACGCAACACTTACAGCTAAGTGAACGGCGGCTTGCGAATATAAACTCTCAAGTGGGATCCAGGCAGACGCATGATGGACGACGCAACCATAATTGCCTGAACCAACGAAGTATTAGCCAACATATTTATTCTAGAGAGGAGATCAGGCGTACGCCAGAAATGTAAAACACGCTGGATTCTACTAGAAGGGCCAACCCTTTTCGCTTTTGTCCTCGTGTTCGCGACGCGACATGTTGCAGTCTTGCAGATCCACTACAATCAATCATCGATACCTCCTATGACAGCCAATCAGTAATTTTGTACCTACCCAGAAAACCCAGGCATACCATGCTTTCAGTGATATGACTCCTGTACCCAAATATTAGTGACAAGCGAAGAAATATACGTGGTCTCCTGGAAGGCGTTGATGATATCGGCAAGGCTACCTTTGCTCCTATTCACAGGGTCGGTGTTTATTCTGACGCTGATGATTGACGCGACACCGATTGGCAAGGGGGCCCGCTCGTGGAACTGTGATGGTAGGAGGGGAGCCTGAGGATGACGTACACATCGTTAACACAACAAGCATCACAATTGGCACTCTCAGCAATTTCCTCCAGTCATCTCACAGCATATGATCCAAGCTCGCCAGACGACGACGCCATCTGTCAGAACATACTACTTTGTGGGTCCATTAGCACACGATGTGAGAGTAACATCATCTACCAACATTGATGGGGGCCAAGGCGTTGAATAGCCTAGTAGTAGAACTAGAAGTGTCTCCGTGGGGCTTCTCGTGCCGGTTGACTCGGAGAGATCTACAGAGAGATACCAGGTCTTGACTCTTGATGAGGATGATTAAATCTGCCATCGAGCTAGATATGCAGTTGACAAGGAAAACATTACGCCAAACATGAGTTTCTGGCTATGCCCTTCTGGCTTTACTCGGACCGGTTGATTTATCTTTTCTAGAAGGAATGAGACCACTCACATCATTAGATATGTTGAGATTAGGATAAGTGTTGCATAGATCCCTGAGCACGTATGAGCCCGGATGGAGTGTAGATAACTTGAAGGATACGAAACTTGAATACTGCGAAATCGCTCTCGTTGCGGGGTGAGCAAACAGCCAGCTTGTGGATCATCATACTGTGGACCATCATACTCGTTCGTAGAATGCAGATTTCACATGAACCTGGGCCAGTGTGGACTAGGATGACGAGTCCAGACCATATCGCATGTGCCTTTCTCCACGCGACAATTCAGCTTCACGCGTTTCACGCTTGACTTCACGACTCTGACTCTGCGACTGGTCACGAGTTTGGCTAGCGTATTGAAGGTTCGCTTGCTACATCCAGACGCCAAACTGGACGCCCTCCCGCGGCTGGTTACCTGGCTCTTTAAACAGTGTTGCTCCATTTCTCGTGCAGTCCCGCAGTCTGGGTCAAGAAAGGGGAGTGTGACATGTCTCTAGGGAACTGCCCGAACTCGCAATAAGCCTCAAAAATGTACTGCTTGCCTCAGCACATAATGACACAGCAGGCGGGCCTCTATCCTGGAACCGTACCTAGCGGCGGGGTTCACTTCGGGCAGTCAAGGAAAACCCGCCTCCGTACATTTGCTAAATTGATTGATAATTACTTCGTTATCATGCATTCCCTCAATGAAGATCATGGCAGGCCTATTTCACGCTACTTCCATCGTCTGATTGCATCTCCAGGCCAGCGCCGGGCCCCAGACTTGAACTGGAGGGCAGGGAGTTCTGTGATATCGATGAGTCGGGAGAACCTCGCGTTGGGCGCGGCCCCTGCATGTCCTGCTCCGCGACAAATTGGGAGCTTGCCGCGGGCGTGGACTTGGTTTGGTGAGCCACGGTCTGATTTTCTCTCTGGGAGGAGGCCTGTGGTGGGTCTGTGATAATTACAGGGAGCGTCGAGTTGAACAGTGTCTTGTCCATCGATGCTTCCCGGTTGACGAGTATGACGACAATCACCGGGTACATTCCCTGACATATTGTCAGCTTCGGTCCTAAGTTTGGACGTGACACTTACTGCCAAATGGACAGCGGCTTGCAAGAAAAAACTCCCAAGACCGAAGTGGGATCCAGGCAAATGTACGAAGGATCTGGCGACCAACAGCACCTGGAATAAACGAAGAATTAGCCCTTTCCTTTCCAGATAGGAGCAGGCGCACCCCACAAAAGACATAAAGCACACCGGATTCTACAAGAAGGGCCAGCACCCTTTCCGCTTTCGTCCTCTTGTTCACGATACGTTGCAGATCTGTTACAATCCATCTTCGATACCCTCCTATAGCAACCAGCCCAGGGTCAATAACGCCGTATATGGCCAGAAACACCAGGCATACCATGCTTTCAAGGATATAATTCCCGTACCCAAAATATTGGTGATAAGCGAAGAAATGAACGTGATCTCCTGGAAGACGACGATAGTATCGGAAAGGTGGTTTTCTCTATTCACGAGGTCGATATTATGAATATTCTGACACCGATGGTCGCTACGACGCCGACTGGAAAGGGGGCCCGCTCGTAAGACCAAGGCTGTAAAAAGGAGGACTACGTACGCATCGTCAAGATGAGCATCACGATCGGTGCTATCAGCAATTTCTGCATTCGTCATGACATATGACCCAGGCTCGCCAGACGACGACGCCATCCGTCAGGGCAAACTACTTGGTGAGTCCATTAACACAAGATGCGAGAGTAATTTACCTACACTAATGGCGGCCAATGAGTTGAATAGAACCAGAAGTGCCTCCGTGGGGCTCCTCGTTCCGGATGACACGGAGGGATCTGTAACGAGACACCAGGCCTTGATGAGAATGATTGAATCCGCTATTGAGACGGCCAGGGATGCAGTTGACAAGGAAAACATGAAGACTATTATGCCGAACATGATTTTCTGGCTCGGCGTGTGTAAACCTTTCTTCCTTCACGTCCGTCGAAGTGACTTGTTCGGAAGGTGGAAAGAAACAGGTAACTCACATCATTATATGCATCGAGACTGGGACAAGTGATGCATAGATTCCTGAGCACGTAGAGCTTGAATGGATTGGAGAGTGAAGAATACGAAAACTTGCCATAAATAACAGATTGGATTACAATGTTGGAGGTGCGGTAAGTAGAAATGAATGCCACGCTGATGAAACACATCTTCGAAACCATGATATTCTCCGGCCTGCGCCAGAATATGCCCTCAACCAATACCGGAAACAAAGGTGGAGGTAGAAATCTGCATACTACTACTCAGTTTTATAAATGAATTGATGATTAACCTGACTAACATCTCGGGCTGACGCGGGCTGTGATGCATGCGATGGATGAAGGCTCACATTTTCCCGGTATTTGCGTGCCTCATTGTCTGATGCATCCAAGATATGGTGACAAAGTATTGATGTACACTCCTCTCGCCGTGCGATGCAGTCCCGCCACGTGGGTGCGACTGTTAGTGTCACCGAGACCTACCGACAAGATGCCGCACGGATGAGTGGGAAGGGTCCGCCGGAATCCGACTCCGGATGAAGCTTCATGCTTCATGAGTTAAAGAATTTCGCGGATAACGGAGTGTCACGGCTGTGTTTTGTTTGTAGGACATGCACAGATTGTTAGCTGTCAGACCAGTGCTGCAGCGCAGCAGTGCACATTGATTGACGGATGCTTGATGACCGTCTTGATGACCGTAACTTTAATAGTGTGGTCGCTTAGTCAGCGACTTTAGTCTGATCAGTTGCAACTGGATCAAGCCTGATCCCAACTTCTGATCAGATCATGACTCGGTGTTAATGCTACAGTACTGCATTTGTATTTTCTGGCGACGATGTGGAGAGTAGCTAAGACGTATTTACGTACTCCTCAGTCATGATATGATAGAAATAACAGAGGGGGAAAACATTTGTATAATAGTACCGACGCGCTGCCTTACGCTGACGTTGCTGACACGCGGTGGTGTGGCATACCAACCGACGCCACATTAACCCCAGCTGGTGCACTGCTAGTGAGTATTTGCTTTCTTGTCACGACTTGCTGATGAGGACAGCCGCATATGTTATTCCTCAGGTTCTCTCACAGGGGTGCCGTCGTGTCTGTGGCAAACTCAAATCTTCAGTGCACACCAAACTCGGTCCTTAGCCTAGTATTGGTCTCTTAGCCACGCTCAGCTTTTTTTGGAACGACGCAGAACGATTCGGTGCCGGAGATGCGCACCGCAAGAACGAGATACCGACAGACTAACTGAGCACGCCGTTACTGATAGTAGACGCAATTATGCCAGTATGTAGACCGGTGAAACCACGGTCTAATGGGAGTGCCGGCCCCAATTAGGACCTCGATCGAGAGGTCGTGCGTCGCCTGCTACACGACCTTCTCACACTGCGAGTGGTCTAGACAGCATGGGGCTCCCGCCCTTGCTCCACGCCCAGATGCAGAACTGGACACGTACCTCATGGAGCTGTGACGTAGCTCCTATGACCCCTTTAAATTTTGCATGGTTGAGACCGTGTCGCTTGTCTTGACGATACTCGGTGACAATCCGTGCTTTAGGTCGAGAGAGATGCGTGCTCCGTATCTGTGAGGGACAGCTCAAGCTCGCATTTGCCTTGGAAAGTGTACTGTTCGCTCCAGCCCCCAATAGCACGAGGGAAAGCCTATCCTGGGACCGTGTCGCGTGATTGAGGCGTCAAGGAAAACCTGCTTTTACAATTGTTAAATTAGTATATCTAGGACACTTCATTATCACGCATTACGTAGCCCTAAAGGGGTGAGCAGGCCTATTCTATACTGCCTTTGTGGCCCGACTAGATCTCCGGGCCAACGTCGAACTCTGGGCTTGAACCGGGAATCAGGACTGCTGGGATGACGATGGATTGTGAGAACTTCATGTAGGATGGGGCCACACCGCAGCTGTAAATTGGAGGCTTGCCATGGGCGTGGACTTGGCTTGACGAACAGCGGACCAACTAGCTCTGAACTGGGAGGAGGCTTTGTTGTAAGGGTGATGGTTGCGGGGAACGTGGAACCAAATAATGTCTTGTCCATTGATGATCTATTGACGCATATAGCGCTCAGCCCTCTACTTAAGAAGATAACTTTCACCAAACACAGGCGCTCGGCAGGAGCAGCAGAGAGAGGGTTTAAAGCCCTGTGCATCTCTCCGAAGGTACTGCTCTTGAAATAGCTTCTTTCGGTTTCTGTCACATCAGATACATTATCGTCTGGGCTTCCGAAATCCTCTAAATGGATTTGGACATTTCGGCGGAACTGGTCGTATTTAGTAAACACAGCAACGACAGGGACTTGTGTTAAATAAAGTCGCGGATGTTCGTAACGACGCACCCGGGCCATTCTTGTCAGGGAATATTTGAGATCAGGTTGTGGTCTTTGGCTGTCCATTGGGACGCAGAACCTCCAAATATGTCCGTCAGTTGTCATAATCGTGAACGCATGAATTCGAACATGCAAAACGAGGATGATAGAAGTACGAGTGGACTCGGAATGAATCACGATGAGAACCTTGATGAGCGTTACTGTACGAATTAGGTTCCCACACACAATTGTCGAACTCATTCTGACCTGTGCACAAATCCACGGCTTAGACTTGGACATCACAGTGCGAACTGAGGTGGCACTCGACTCAACGACTCGGACTGAGCGTTTGTATTTCTTTGTTTACTCAGGCTGTCTTTATTCCCACGGAGCTTCAAGTTGCAGTGCGTATACTAAGAATTAGTTGTTCGGCAATCTAGTGATGACTCGACGACTCGTGGTGTAATTCATGCTCGCGTTAAGCTGCATCAATCTTTCAGTAGATCACCCATGATGCACCACTCACGTCTCAAGTGTATTACGGTACCAAGACCGGTGCGATCGGGCCGTCCATCTGGCTCCGCCTCTCTTTAAATTGGGAAGTCCAACCCCCAACTCGGAAAGTGCAGGTCTGTCCCCGGCAAGGCAGGCGCAATGCGTTGCGCAATGGGAAGACAGCCGTCAGACACTAGTCGTTCTAGGTCCCCGAAGACCGACCGAGACGAATGGCGCTGGCACCGCGGGGAGAATGAGAAAATCAATCACCACTGGCAGAATACTTATTTTCGCTTGTCCGTGCGTGTGCGTGCGACGCAGCGTTCGTTGATACAGTCCATTGTACCAGTCATTCCAGTCATTCGTAAGCGAATACAGGTAAAAGTCTATCTACACGTGCGGAATTCGTAAAAGCAAAACAAACAAAAAGGGTATTAAAATATTGGCCTTGCCATGGCTCTATATTACTCTTGTCGTAGCTGTTGGTCGTTGGAGTGGGGGTGGCCCCCACCCCCCAGAAGATGGTGGGTTAGAAACATCAAACCTTTTCGTTGGGGGCGGCGGGTTCGTTGAACGTCGCGCTACCCGTCGCGCTCGACGGCGCGCGGCCTTCTCGATGGGTGCCTCCTCTCTGTCATCCCTGTGCGCCTGTGCAGCGCGCGTCTTCTCGATCAGGTCACGTCGGTTATCGTAGCCCGGCGGGGCCCAGGTGCTCGAGTTCCACGGCTTGCAGTTCGGGTCGTTGTACATCTGGTCGACCGCCTCGAGGAGAGGTTGGAGGACTCGTACAAGAATAAAATACGAACATCGACGCGAAGAGGTTGCATGCTGTGTGGCCATTATTGTTATTCAGGGGCTTATTGTTTCGACGAGACGTACATGCAAAAATGAAGCCGTATTTGTATTGGATGTCGCTTGTGATGAAGGGCGTGAAGAACGCGATGAGGAAGTTCCACATCCAGTTGGAGGCGGTCGACAGAGCGCCCTGCTTGGCACGCGTCCGTGTTGGGAAGGTCTCGCCAATCAGAATCCAGATGCCCCTACGAGCGTGGTCAGCTGCCGGGTCACAGAAACGATATCAGGGAGAAACATACGGGGCCCAAGTTGTTGCGAAGCCCCAGATGAACATGCAAGCAGAAACGATCATCACTGTATAGTCAGCGAGTAAGTACATGCTTTAATGGAGGAATAAGGTATACATACGATTACCAATACTCTCGTCCGTCGAGGGATCCTTGGCGGTCCGGCTATAGCAAACACAAGGAGCCATGCCGACTGCCAAAGGCCTCCGAGAATAAGGGGTACGCGACGTCCAAACTATCTCGAATCAACATCCTTTCGAACGAAGGTATGGAACGCGAACTAGCGTACTTTTTCCATGACATACAGACCACCAAAGGTGCAAACAAAGTTGACGCTACCCAGGATGATCTGCGTCACGAAAGAGTCCGAGATACCAACGGAAGTAAAGATCGTCGCGCCGTAATAGAAGAAGTAGTTCGCGCCCGTGAGTTGCTGCAGCGATTGCAAGGACATTCCTGATATGGATGATCAGATTCGGCGGGTCGACAAGGCCGAACAGAAAGCACACACCGAGGAGAGTGCGGTAGAGCGTCTTGTTCTCCACACGGAAGCAATCTATCCATCCGCCACGCACGCTTCTTTCATGCTCGATGCTCGCACGAATCCCTTCTGCTTCAACGCGGAGGTGATAGTTGGCGTCCGCTTCGGATGCCTTGATACCACGTGCGACGGCAAGTGCGCGCTGGGCGTTCTCGAGGTCACCACGTGACGCGAGCCATCGAGGCGATTCGGGCATGAACTCGATACCGACGGCCAAGATGGCAGGCCAGATGAAGCCGAGGCCCACGACCATACGCCACGAGCCAGCGCCGGACATGTGGCGCGTGCCAATAGAGATACAGTCTATACCACGAGGATGAAATCAGGCTACATACAACGAAGAAAGCAAAGGACGAACAGGCAACGAGAATGCCGAGGGTGATGAACAGCTGATAGGTAGCGCTGTACAGGTGAGCTCGGGTCAGCTCTGGAGGCCCGGTACCACATGATCAACTCACGTCATCGCACCGCGGATCTGCGGAGGTGCGGTCTCTGCCTGATACATAGGGACTGCAGCGGAGAGCGCGCCGACTCCTAGACCAGCAATGAGGCGGCCGACAGAGAACTGGGCCCACTCAGACTTGGAGGTTATCTGGACAATAACGCCAGCACAGAAAACAAGGCATTCCAATTGCATGGCGCGGCGGCGGCCGAGGAAGTCTGCAGTCCTGATGAAAAGCGGTCATAAAGTTGGAACGGAGGTCCATGAGAGAAAGGACATACGGGGCACCTACGAGTGCACCAAAGAGAGTTCCGATGGAGAGCAGCGATACAACCAGGCCTTCGCGGACTCTGGAAAAGTGACAAGTCGCCACGTCTCCGGGAACCCCGCATTGGGCGAAACGAAGGAGAAAATCATCCATTAGTAGAATGTCGGATATTGACCAGTGTCATACTAGAAAGTCAATCAGACGGACATTTCAAGTACCCTCACAAATGACTTACACCAAAGATAAACTAATCGAATATGTCAGCATCGTCGATCACTGGCGAATTAGCATTGAAGGACTTACTCCTCCCATGGAGGCAATCATAGCCAACATGATCGCCATGTACCCAATGGGCACACCCTGACTGTACGTACTGGTGAACATTAAACGCATATTCGGTAGAACGCGACGTACACATAGAATAGTGCCATGTCTAGTCGTGACACGTGAAATGAAGATGAGAGAGTACAATGTTACGCGGGGCAGCCGAGGCGGATGGAGAAACAAGATGGCTCTCCGATGGGGTTTATGAAGGTCGGGCAGACCCACCACAAACCTCGGGAAATGACAAATGACATCACTGGAGAAGCGGCTGACAGAGTTGGCGCCTAGCCTCAGACACCAGGTGCACTCAGCTTAGGACAGTACTTACGGACCCCCTCGAAGCGCAACGTGCCCGGCGCGCAAAAAAAAATTCGATCACCTCGTCCCCGCCGGGAACTCCGTAAAGCCGGTGTCCCTCGAGAGAAGGTAATATGTGGAAGAGAACTGTGACAAGCAAGGGCTACCTGTCTCAAGTTGAAAAGCGAGATCAAATTCCTTCCATGGACAGGTAGGCTGGTTTTGAATTTGTTTCGGTATTAGCAGTGGAGGTGATAAGGGGGGAATGGTTTAGCAACATGACCAGACTGAAAACCGGTGGTAAGACTTCCGTATTGCTGTGGATAGCCCATGCATGAGACATACATTCAGGCTCAGGAATGCTAGTAAAAATACATCTGCACCTAAGAATGGAAGTAGGGAGCACAGATGAAGCGTGGATGGATGATGACAAGGGGCAACAAAAGTAGGAGCGGGCTGACGCATTACCCCACCTCTAGAACCATTCATACGAGGGTCAACTGACCAATGAGTTGTTCCGAAGGTCCGTGGAAGTAGCACGCGACGCGAAGGAAAACCTGCACTAGGCCTCTTGGAGCCGGAGCCGAAAGAATTATCGGCCGATGCCGTGCATTTGTCTGATAAATGAATCGGGTATCAGATTAGATAATCCCGGTACCGCCCCCCATAAAATAATCCGACGAGTTCCTTACTTTTCACCACCACTTGACTCGCCCCATCCCTTCCCGACATGCCTTCCGTTCAACTCCGCAGCCGTCACCAGAGAGGCAACATTGTAGTCATCGGGGGAAGCTATGCTGGTAAGTCCACTTGGTATAAATACGTCTCCTCGGACTTTATGCGTCGCGTGACACCCAAATAACCAACGATGACTCATGGTTGTCTATTCCCAGGTACGAAAGCAGTTGAACTTATCGCAGCCCGAATGCACCCGACCCATCGTACGATCCTCGTCGAGCCACACTCGCACTTCCACCACCTCTATGCGCTTCCGCGCTACTCCGTCGTGCATGGCTTTGAGCACCGCGCATTCATCCCTTACTCCGCCATGTTCAAGGATCTTCCTCCAGACGCGACAGAGATAGTTCAGTCCCGCGTCACGGCCATATACCCAGATCGCGTGGAGCTCGACTGTGGCGAGCCCATCTCGTACGAGTACCTCATTATCGCGACGGGCACGTGCTCTACACCACCGAGCACACTCAATGCGAAAGGAAAAGCAGACGGCATCGCTTTTCTGCAACGGCACCAACGACGCGTTGAAAGGGCAAACAATATCGTCGTCGTTGGCGGTGGCGCCGTTGGCGTCCGTGCGTCGTCACTCGCGCGCATCGTGTAACGTCCGCTTACTGAGAAAAAAAAACCCCCCCTTTCCTGGCATAGAGCTGGCCACAGACATCAAAGACTATTACTCGTCCAAATCTGTCACACTGGTGCATTCGCAATCGCGAGTTATGCACAAGTTCCACCCGAAACTCCACGATCTCATTTCTGCGCGTGCAGAAGAGCTTGGTGTCAATATGGTGCTCAACGAGCGTGTCAAAGTCCCAACAGATGGCTTCCCGGATGACGGCTCCGAGTTTGACGTCGACCTCTTGAGTGGGAGCCGCTTACGCGCAGATCTGGTGGTACGTGCCTCGTTACTTCTCCTTGTTCTCGACGCTCACCTCGGCCCAAGATCCGTGCTACCGGCCATACACCCGTCTTTCCACCATTACGCATGCTCGCACCGGAGTGCATTACATCGGACGGCTTCATCTCCGTGCGGCCCACTTTGCAACTCGCCAACACCGCATTTCCAAAGGTATTCGCGATCGGCGACGTCGCAGATACGAAGAACCAAAAGGCGGCACGCCGCGCTGTCCAGCATGCGCATGTGGTAGCAGAGAATATCGCGCGCCTCGCGACCGGGAATTCCGATGCTGCGCTGTCCGAGTACTCCCAGGTGCCGTGGAGGATCTGTATTTCGCTTGGCTTGGTGAGTCGTCGTCCGGTTGTTTTCTGAATACGCGAGGTGATCTAGAACTGATGATGACGGCATGGTGCAGACTCGGGAGTTGCATTTTAGCGACCCTGTGACGGATGTCGGAGATCCACAGTGGAGACTGAGCGATGAGGGGTACATCGGGGGGAGCAGCCTCAAGATGTGGCGTCGAAAGGCGCCAGGTGTGGAGAATTACTACATATGACGACACGACTACACGTACTTATAGATTTGCATTAACTTACCACTTATTATTTCGTACATCCTTGCTAGAGCTATCCCTGTTAGAGTACAGTACCCACAACTATGTCGAGAATTTATGAATGAACAGTAGTGTTGGTTTTGGGTTTTGGTATGTTATATTGTCATGAGCTGTTCGCGCAGCAAGCTTGACGGCCAACCCTACGCTGACAGTCGTACATTCCGAGATATATGCGAGTTCTAGTTCCAAGAGATACGACTCATACGAGTCCGGTAAAATCTGATTCTGTAAACAATAAATAAATACAAACCGTGTACATGTCCAGGTACTAGCTTACACCGCAAAATGGTCACGGCTATTCCTACAAACAACTACCACTGGCACCTCTTCGGGGATCCAGAAGTCAATAATGAAGTGACGGTGGGACCCTTGACATCTCGGGTCCCTAACGGTATGCTCAGTCGGTCGGTCTTGTCGACGTTCGTCTCGCGTTCGCCGCGTACTGTACTGACCAAACTAAGAGCAAACCTAATCTACGCCGGTGCCGCTCTGATATGGGACCTCTGGGTCAACATCGTCCCGGGGCACCGGACTTGAACTGAAAGACAGGGAGCCCAGTGATGAAGAGTCGAGAGAATCTCGCGTAGGACGCGGCTCCTGTGCAGCCGCAAGTTGGAGGCTTGCCATGGGCGGGTCAGTGGACTTGACCTGGCGAGCAGCGGTCTGACTGGCTCTGAACTGGGAGGGTTGGTGTAAGTCGGTGATGATTACGGGGAGGGTCGAATTGAACAGGGTCTTGTCCATTGATGCTTCTCGGCTGACGAGTACGACGACAATCACTGGGTACATTCCCTGATCTCTGTTAGTTCCGGTCCTAGAATCGGACGCAACACTCACTGCTAGGTGAACAGCGGCTTGTGAGTATAAACTACCGAGTGTGAAATGGGACCCAGGCAGACGTATGAGGGTTGACGCGACCAACATCACCTGGATCAACGATGAATTAGCAAATTATTGATTTTCAGAGTGGATAGAGCGCACGCCAGAAAAAACATAAAGTATACCGGATTCAACTAGAAGGCCCATCACCCTTTCTGCTTTCGTCCTCTTGTTCACGACACGTTGCAAATCCGCTACAATCCATCTCCGATACCTCCTACAGCCAGTTCGAGGTTCAGTGACATTTTACATAGCCAGAAACCCCAGGCGTACCATGCTTTCAACGATATTATTCCCGTTCCCAAAACGTTGGTGATAAGTGAAGATATCAACGTGATCTCCTGGAAGACGTCGATAGTATCGGCAAGGCGGCCTTTGTCTCTATTTACGGGGTCGATGCTGATGAATATTCTAACGCCGATGGTCGCTAGGACACCGACTGGAAGGGGGGCCAGTTCGTGGGACTCAGATGGTGAAACGGTAGGGCGACGTACGCATCGTTAGCACGAGCATCACAATCGTCGCTCTCAGTAGTTTTCTGCTTTCATCACGGCATATGATCCAAGCCCTCCAGACGACGACGCCATCCGTCAGAGAATACTATTTTGTATGTCCATTTAGCAAACAACGCGAGAGTAAGGTCATCTACGAACATTTATGGGGGCAAATGCGTTGAATAGAACTAGAAGTGTTTCCATAGGGCTCCTTGTGCCGGCTGACTCGGAGAGATCTACAACGAGATACCAGGTCTTGATGATAGTGATCAAATCCGCAATTGAGACGGCCAGGTACGCAGTTGACAAAGAAAACATGAAGACTATTACGCCGAACAAGACTTTCTGGCTTAGCGAGCGCAGGCCCTTCTGGCTTTACATTTGTCAGATTATGCTGGATTAATTTAACCAGAAGGAAATAACTCACAGCATTATATACGCTGAAACCGAGATAAGTGATGCGTAGATACCTGAGCACGTATGAGCTCGAATGGAGAGCAGAGACGAGAATACGGGACTCGCCATAAAGGAGAGATTGAATTATGAGATTGGAGGTGCGGTACAGTAGAATGATGCCGCGCTGGTGAAAGATGTTTTCGGAGACCATGATATTCCCCGGCCTGCGCAGAATATGCCTCCAAACCGATATTGTAGAGCAGACAGACGTGAAGGGGGGCGGAGATCCATTTTGGAATACTACTGCTCAGCTTAAATGGATCTGATGATTAACATCCCGGGCGGCTGTGATGTATGATGGGCCGTTGGCTCAGGCTCACATTCGTTACCAGTATCTGGACCCATTATCTGATGGTCCAAGATATGTACAAAGTATTGATGAACGCCCCCCCAGCTGTGCGATGCCGTACTAACTCGTTGTTTATAATCGTTGAGACCTTCCAAACAATAGGCCGGATGAAGGAGCTGGCAGGGCAGTGCCAGTGGCAGGGTCCGAGTCCAAAGGGATGTCTGGATCGGGGTTTCTGAGCTATGAAAATCCCGCTCGCTGGTAGCGAAGTATCGCGGCTGTGTGAATAGAACTTAAATTTGCTCGTGTTAGGTACTTCAGTGCACCTTGATTGACGGATGCCAGTGTTGAAACGATGACAGATGATTCGATGATGACCGTATTAGTATTATTAGTGCACGTTCTCGCTTAGTCATTGACTTTTACAGCCAATCGCGCGCGCCAAACCAAGCGCCAAGGATCGTATCCTAGCAAAAGTGAGCAATCTGCCACTTGAGCATCAGGGAAATGACAGGTTACTGGTTGCAGGTGACTAGTGGTAACTATTGGGAATGGAATATGCCAAGGAGTATACTAAAGGAGTATACTAGTGTATATCTAGTGCTGCTAGTCACGTAGTACGGTAGTAGGTATTTGTATTCTTATGATGGATGTCACTTGGTGATAACTTCCCTGATGAGAACAGCTGGATATGTCATAAACCCCACAAGGGCGCTAGGGGAGCTGTTAGACAGTCCATGTCACTCCATGATCGAGACCGTAGTAGGTCTCGGAGACTCGAATTCTCCAATGAGTACCACAAGGCGAGCCGAGGTGCGCAACAGACCCGGTGATTTCCTTCAAGTTGGCCCATAGTCTCCCAGCCGTTCTTAGCTTTTATCCAGGAACGATGCAAAAAAGCTCGGTGAAGAGGCTGCAAACACGAGACAAGACCGACTGACCCTGAACAAGCCGTTAGGGACACGACTCGGAGACACTTCGGAGACGCTGCGCGTAGACCGGGCCGGTGAGCACTCTCGCTCCAATGCGGGTGTCGGCTCCGCTGAGTGATTAGGACATTGATCGGGGAGTGGTTCTACGCCTCTTGCAACGCGACACCCTCACGACTCTGACTCTGCGACTGGTCGCGAGTTTGGCTAGCGTGAAGGTTCCCGCCCTCAAGCTTGCTACACCCAGACGCAAAACTGGACGCCCTCCTGCGGCTGCGCATCACACTTCAAGTTGTTACCAAGCCCTCTTTAAGCCGTGTTGCTCCATTTGTCGTGCAGTCCGCACTCTAGGTCAAGAAAGGGAAGTGCGTCGTGTCTCTAGGGAACAGCCCCAGCTCGCAATAAGCCTCAAAAAGTGTACTGCTCGCCTCAGCACCTAATGGCACAGCAAGCGGGCCTCTATCCTGGGACCGTAACCAGCGGCAGGGTTCAACTAAATTGATTGATAATTACGTCGTTATTGCGCGTTATCACGCATTCCCCAATAGATACCATAGCAGGCCTATTTCACGCTACCTCCATCGTCTGATTGGGTCTCCATGTCAACCTCGGGCCCCAGACCTGAACTGGAGAGCAGGGAATTCTGTGATAGCGATGAATCGGGAGAACCTTGCGTAGGGCGCGGCCCCTGCACCGCGACAGATTGGAAGCTTGCCACGGGCGTGGACTTGATTGGGTGAGCCACGATCTGATTTGCCCTGAACTGGGAGGAGGCCTGTTGTAAGTCTGTGATAATTATGGGGAGCGTTGAATTAAACAGGGTCTTGTCCATCGATGCTTCTCGGCTGACGAGTATGACGACAATCACCGGGTACATTCCCTGACATATTGTCAGCTTCGGTCCTAAGTTCGGACGCGACACTTACTGCCAAGTGGACAGCGGCTTGCAAGAAAAAACTCCCAAGAACGAACTGGGATCCAGGCAAACGTACGAGGGACGAGGCGACCAACAGCGCCTGGAATAAATGAAGACTTAGCCCTTTTCTTTTCAGATAGGAGACCAAACGTACGCCAGAAAAGACATAGAGCACACCGGATTCCACAAGAAGGGCGAGCACCCTTTCCGCTTTCGTCCTCTTGTTAACGACACGTTGCAGATCTGTTACAATCCATCTTCGATACCTCCTAAGGCAGTCAACCCCAGGGTCAGTAACGCTGTACATATCCAGAAACCCCAGACGTACCATGCTTTCAAAGATATTATTCCTGTACCCAAGATATTAGTGATAAGCGAAGAAATGAACGTGATCTCCTGAAAGACGTCGATGGTATCGGCGAGGCGGTCTTCTCTATTCGCGGGGTCGATGTTTATGAATACTCTGACACCGATGGTCGCTGCGACACCGACTGGAAAGAGGGCCCGCTCGTAGGACTCAGACGGTGAAAAGGAAGATGACGTACGCATCGTCAAGATGAGCATCACGATCGGCGCTCTCAGCAATTTTCTACATTCATCACGGCATATGATCCAGGCTCGCCAGACGACGACGCCATCAGTCAGGGCATACTACTTGGTTAGTCCGTTGACACATGATGTGAGAATAATTCACCTACACTAATGGCCGTCAATGAGTTGAATAGAACCAGAAGTGCCTCCGTGGGGCTCCTCGTTCCGGATGACTCGGAGAGATCTGTAACGAGATACCAGGCCTTGATGAGAATGACTAAATCCGCTATCGAGACAGCTAGTGATGCAGTTGACAAGGAAAACATGAAGACTATTACGCCGAACATGATTTTCTGGCTCGGTGTGTGAAAACCTTTCTTCCTTCACGTCCGTCGAAGTGACTTACTTGTTCGGAAGGCGGAAAGAAAACAGGTAACTTACATCATTATATGCATCGAGACTGGGACAAGCGATGCATAGATTCCTGAGCACGTATGAGTTTCAATGGATTGGAGAGAGAAGAAGACAAAACTTGCCATAAACAGTAGATTGAATTATAAGATTGGAGGTGCGGTAAAGTAGAATGATGCCACGCTGGTGAAACACGTCTTCGGAAACCATGATATTCTCCGGCCTGCGAAGAATATGCCCCAACCAATAATGTAAACAAAGGTAGAGGGTGGTAGAAATCAGCATACTAAGTACTGCTCAGTTTATAAATAAAGATAACTAACATCTCAGGCCGACGCGGGCTGTGATACATGTGATGGATGATCGATGCCAGTGACGGCTCACATTTTCCCGGTATCTGCATCCCTCATTGTTTCATGACCTAAGGTATGGCAACAAAGTAGTGATGCGCGCTCCTCCCGCCGTACGGTGCAGCCCCACTTCGTTGATTGTGAATGTTAGTGTCGCTCTGACCTACCGACAATAAGCCGCACGGATGGGGTCCGGAGGAGGCTTCATGAGCCAAAGAATTTCGCTCGCTAGTGGAAGTGTCACAGCTGCGTTTTGCTTGTAGGACATGTGCAGATCGTCAGACCAGTGCACATTGATTGACGGATGCCTGATGACCCTTGTGATGACCGTAACCTATTGATAGTGTTTTGTCGCTTAGTCAGCGACTTTAGTCTCGATCAGGTTTGGGATCAACTTCCGACTTCCGATCAAGATCATGACTCGGATGCTAATGCTACTGCCAATCTGGAAAGTAGCGACGATGTGGAGAGTAGCTAAGGACTCCTCAGTCACGATATGATAGAAATGACTGAGGGGGAACATTTGTATATCGACGCGCTTGCCTTAAGCTTGGCGCTGCCCGACGTGTGAGTTATACGCAATGACTCACTGGCACGTGGATCAGCGGTGGTGTCGCCACATCGACCCCGACTCAAGCCCCGACTGGTGCACTGCTGCTAGTGCGTATTTGCTTTCTTGTCACGACTTGCTGATGAGGGTTCACTTACAGGGGTGCCGTTGTTCTCAGTCCTGTGCCAAGGTCCGTCGTGTCCGCGGCAAACTTCAAATATCTTCAATGCGATGTGCACTGAAAGGCGAGCTGAGGTGCGCACCAAACTCGATCCTTGGCATGTGATCTTTCAGCCCGTCTCAGCTTTTATCTGGGAACGACACACAACGATTCGGTGCCGAGGGTGCACATCGCAAGCACGAGACAAGGCCGACTAACTCTGAGCACGCCATTACTGGTAGACCCGAGACGCAATCATGCTAGTATGTAGACCGGTGAGCCCTCACTCTAATGGGTATGGCGGCCCCAATGAGGACCTCGATCGAGTGGTTGCGCATCCTGGCCGACTCACCGGCGACACAACCTACTCACAACCTCCCCACGCTGCGACCGGTCACGGCTCTAGCCAGTATGGGCTCCCGCCCTTGCTCCACGTCCCGATGCAAAACCGGAAACGTACCTCCTGGAGCTGTGATGTGGCTCCAAACCCTTTAAACGTTGAGACATGTGTCGCTTATCATGGCGGTACTCGGCAACAATCCGCACTTTATGTCGAGAGGTGCGTGCGCCGTATCTTTGAGGAACAGCACAAGCTCGCATATATCTCGAAAAGTGTACTATTCGCTCCAGCACCCAATAGCATGAGCGAGACCCTATCCTGGGACCGTGTCGCGTAACTGAGGCGTCAAGGAAAATCTGCTTTTACAATTCCGTTAAATAGTTGATAAATATCCCAGGCTGGAATATATGTTATCACGCATTACGTAGCCCCAAAGAAGTGCCACACAGCAGGCCTATTCTACGCTGCCGTTGTGGTCTAGGATGGGGCCCCATCGCAGTTGCAAATCAGGCGAGCAGCGGTCCGACTGGCTCTGAAATGAGAGGAGGCTTGTTGTAAGTTAGTGATAGTTGCGGGGAACGTGGAGTCAAAACGGTGTCTTGTCCATTGATGCTTCTCAGCTGACGAGTATGACGATAATCACCAGGTACACTCTCTGACACCTTATTAGTTCCAGTCCTAAATACGGACGCAACACTTACTGCCAAGTGAACAGCAGCTGGCGAGTATAAACTCTCGGCGAAAGGCCTGCTTCTGCCTTGGCACCCTCAGTTTCCGGAGTAGCCCCCAGGCGGCCCGCTTGGGGGCTACTCCAACTGAGTCAGGTGGAGTGTGCTGCAAGTTCAGCAATAGCGGGCCGACCTGCTTGTACAGCACTTGTAGTTGATTTCGTAGTGATCAGTCAGGTCAAGTGTCGTGGAGGGGTGCAACCTACCCTCGAGACTCAAATCGGGCGCTTCGAGCCCCCGTCTGTATTTTGCCAGAGCGGGCAACGACCGCCCGCGGGCGCAAACATCTACATCGAACACACGTACGAGTATGAACTCTTTCAGCGCGCCGAATAGCGCCGCAGGGTGTAGGCCATCGTACAGTGCTCGCGATACGCATAGTCACGCGGTGTACTACTGTAGTAGCTTGTGGCCGGGAGCAAGCGTGGCCGCGAGGTCTGGGCTGCCGTCGAGCACGGCAAGGCTGGTGAGGTTATGGGACGCGGAAGTGGGTTTAAAACGATGAACGAGTGATTTACGAGCGAACGCGGACGACGAGAGAGTGCCCGAGAATGAGGAGGGGCAAAAACGATTACATTTAGGGGCTCGCATTCGAGCCCTTTTGTACTACTCATACATGTACAGTACTAGTAAAGTAAACCGACAATTTGTGACGCAAGCGTAGCGTCATTTTGCTACAGTAAGGGAAACCCGAGGCGGTCGAACTTGATACGGTAAGTAACACATATACTCATACAAGGAAACACAGCGCGACACACGCGCATACGATCGCAAACACGAAACGTACCGAAACGCTTTCGTATACCGGGAACGGGAACACGTTGTAGAGATTTATGGAGGCAAGCAGCCGAATAGGTGAACGATGTACGAGCGTGGAGGTCCAGAGGAGAGCGTATTGCTCCTCTGCTTACGAATATTATTCGTTGATAACCGTTTAACTATGATAATGCTACGATTATCTAATATGTCGGTCTAGCCTCGGTTTGCCGGACTGTGTCCGTTCCGGGCTGCATCCCAACACTCCCCCTCAAACAGAGGGTAGGTCTCGGGTGAATAATATTGTTTGCATGGCGGAAGGAACGTGATGGGTGCGTCAAAAAACCTTCTGATAGAAGGAAAAAGCTACCATCAAATTGTGGTTTGGTTCCTTCTCTACCTTCGCGCGAAATTTTCACGCTTTTACATTTCCGTTTTCAGCGTATTAGCCCTTGGCTCGGGAAGCTCGGCGAAGCTCGCCTTTGCCTTTGGCTCGGGATCGAGCTCGGGACTATGTCCCGTAATGCTATCATAGCTCTTCGCTTCCCTTTACGCTGAATGTTTATTTGTATAGGTCCATTTTCTTATTTTCCTTCCTTTTTGCCGCAGACACATTACCTCCGTGAGGTGCCTCGTCAGGCTCGTGTCACGCATCTCGTCAGATGCTTCTCCCGTTCCCCGCTGCGCATGCGGAGATCATTTTTTGGGATTTACGGTGGAGGAAATGGTATGTCATATGTTATGTCATATGTTCTCCGACTTATTTGAGCTGTCACAACCAGGTGTCGCCTTTGTCGTTGGCTTGCCCAGTGGGTTGGCCTTTCGACCTTTGCGCCCATGGCTGCGCGCTCTCCTGTCAACTCCCCCTCACGCGGCACATCGGGCGTGCTTTCAATGGCCTTTGGAAGGATGATTGGAGGACAGTTTCGGAGGTAGGTCCTATATTTTCTCTGCATTTACGGCCTATTATCCGTTTTCGCAGAGTGTGCGCCGTGTCTGTTACACGCGTCACAGTCTCCCTCTGGGAGTTTTCTCCCTCTGCACTTCCAGGTCACTTTTTACTGCCTGTGCGTGCGTGGGGAACTATATCGGGTGAGTCGCCCGTGCGCAGTCACTGACAAGATGTTGCCCTTACAGCTCTGTAGCTTCGGGCATGGCCATTTAGGCCTTTTTCTGTCAACGTGACATCTATACCGAACCGACGTCAATCATCCTTTGGATGCGTCCGGTTCGTCATCCGTTCTGTGGTATGTGACCACATATTTCCGAACGGAGACATGATCGTTTCGAAATCGTACGATCTGCAGCCATTTCAGCCGCGTACGCTGGGATGTCGGGACTTTCTCCTGCTCCTCAGCGTCTTCTTTCGGCCCATACGCCTCGAGATCGGGCGTTTCTGTATCCTGCCTGCGCGGCGCTATGCGCCACTTTCACTCATGTCGCCGCCTTCCCGATCCACGTCTCGCCGCTTTTCGCCTCAACTTTTGGGCATCTGCGGCAGGACTTTATGTGGGTCTCGGGGCCTTTACGGTGCGTCGTCTGTCACACGCATCCCGATGGCTGGCTGGCTTGGTATAACAAGTTTGGCAGGGATATAAGTTGTGCTCGTTTCAGCAACAACATTCGGCGTCGGGCATGTATTACCCATCGCCGCAAGCTGCCCATAGGCAGTTTGTTTGGGCCATCACCGCATCCGCGGCGTCGAGTCGCGCATATTGCCAGCGTTCTGGCATATATTTATTCAGTCACGGTACGTCACCAAATTGGGTCCGTTCATATACATGACTGATTTTGTTATCGCTCGTATCGAGCTGCGCGATTCGTGTTTCCGTCAACTTATAGTTGACGGTTGCGCTATGCGCACGTACTGCAGGCGATCCATGGGGCCATCGAATGTATCTGCGCAGCCCATGGCTGGCATATGGCCTTCTATCTCGCCTGCGCCGGACTATTGCCCACACCTGTGGACATCATTGCTCACTATGAGCTGTAGGGACTATGCACGCGCGGAAAGAATGTTCCGCGCAGTTCCCATCGAGTAAGTAACTCGATTTTATCTATCTTCCCGTGATGTTCACGGGGTCCGGCGTCCTGTGTGCAGTGTATATTGGACGTGACATTCCCCAAGTCATAGTCCATGGGGTATGCTGGGTGAATATCTTCCCCAGTTATTCCCCCGCTCAGCGCAGCGTTGGCGTATCACCGTCTGTGTCGCGCTGACAAATATGACAGCTGTCCACTCGGGAAATATTCGTCCCCGAGCGTCTCTGTCGGGTGCGCGGCTTCGCCTTCCATATTGGAGAATGTTGGCGAGCATCTCTGCACCTGCGCGGCATGAACCTCGCCCTCCATATCGGAGAACACTGGCGAAAGTCCGCGCGAATACCTCGCATCTTGCGTGGTTCATCGTCTATGACTGGTGAGTTTTCCTGGCCTCTTCTCCTCTCCATGCCGCTGCCCACTGGGTCTTTCCCAGGGATCATGCCTGGGCAGTGTGCGTCGTGTGGGACGCTAATCGGTATGCCGATGGACAGGGCGTGGTGTAGTTCCGTTGACTTTCCCAGCTCCCCCTCGCACTGTGTATTCGGCGCGATCACGACGATCGAGTCGGGCGAAGAGATGGAATTGGAAAAACGGAAAATTAGAGAGGTAAGTTTGTCACGCGTTTACGCGTTACGGTGCTGACAATATCTTCCGCTGGACCATATTGGCCTCAGCGTCTCGTTGGTCATTTCGACCAACTAAGCTCTCAAAGCAGCATTACTGCTCTTTCCCTCTTAGGAACGTACTTTACTTTGCTGCGTTTACGGCTTTAATCCGTTTTCGCAGACATAACCGGTATTTTTATTTCTGTTCTCTGGACAGAACCGGTAATCCCGAAGGTCACGGTGTAGCACATTTTGCTCCCGTTGGTTTTCGGGTACGACATTGTCTCCCTGTGGGAGAACTTTTCCCCTGTGGGAAAGTTGTGGGCTCAATGGGCCCGCGCGTCGTCATCGTGGACTGGACGCGTTACCCGCATTCGGGTTGTCTCCCTAATAGGGAGAACTCTTCCTCGCCATCGGATCTGGCTTGGCTGCCGTCCGCGCGTGGGAAGACTTTCATGTGCTCTGCTATCGGGTCTGGTTTAGCTACCGCCCGTGCGCACATGTACTTTCTATAGTTTTTCAACATATTCTTGCGCATCTCAGTGCCTATATCACTGGCGGCGGCAACGATCCTTTTCGGGTCGATGCGTACTCGGCATTGGGCAGAATCTTGCCCGTCGCCTCGAACTGCTTGCGCAAGTTGCGCAACGCTGGCCTTTGGCCGTATTTCTCGTGCTTGCGAACATGCGCATCAATTTTCCGTTACTTTCACGGTGGTCCTTCGCGCTGGGCTATTGCCCACATGTTTCTCGCTCATTTCGAGCAATAAGGGGGTTTTACGCGCGAAGAGGATGTTGCACGAGAATCGTGGTACGCCGAAGTATGGTCGGCGAATAGATATTCGCGGTGTCTCAGCGCACTCAGGGATTTCACGGCACTCGTCGAGGTGTCCTCGGCGACATATATTTGTTTCGGAACGTGTCACATAGACATCGTTGCATTATGGAGCCCGGTCCGCCCGTGATATTCGCGGTGTCAGACGTCGTCTTGCAGCTCGATCTGCCCGTGATATTCACGGTGTCAGACTCATGCTGATAGATATACTCGGTATAAAGTTATATTCGTGGCGCTCCACTCGTCCGTGAGGACGTGTGTGTTATTTGCAATATTTATCAGCACGCTGAACTAGTCCGTGAGGTCACAGTATCATCAGTCGTGCATGATAGCATAGTATCGTATGCTTCCCCATGACGTATGTACGTGATATTTATGTGCACGCTGTACTCTTCCGTGAGGTCACGGTATAGTCAGTCGTGCAGGATGTTATGGTGTTATCTCGTACATTTCCCCGCGACGTTCACGGGGCGATTGCGCATATTTGCGCAGGTATATGCCTTGGGGCACTACGCTAGCGGCCTTGCCGCTATCTCCACCTGTCGACGTCGTTGTACGTCTCCTAGTATCACTCGGCGAGGTATCCTCGGCGATGATCCGGTGGATGTTCGGGTTGCGTGGTGGCATGGGAGTCGCAAACGAGTACAGCACTTTATGCGTACTTCTGGAAGCGATCTCGGCCTGCACGTTAGGGATGCCCGGATGCTTGCTTCGTCCAGCCGTGCTGGACGCTTTCTTGCATCTTGGACTTCTGGAGTGCTGGTTACCCAGCGTCCTCGAATCGAAGTTATGTCGAATATAGAAATAGGGGGGTATAATAAAACGTGTGTTTAAATGTTCTCGCGCACGGTCAAAGTTTCTCGCGCGCTGGACGTGCTCCCTTGCACTCTGCCAGCGGACTCTCGGGGTGCCAGTATCCTCGGGTCCAGGCAATATATATCATCGCTCGTCCCTTGGATGCGAGCTATGATGTGCGATAGGGGCTTAGTCATAGTGGACAAGTTTTCTCGCGCCTCGTCGATTTTTCTCGCGCTTAGACTGCCTAGATGCCGATGTCATCCAGTAGTACTGGATGCCCGTGTCATCAGGTGTCTTCGCTCGGAGGGTATCGACTTAGGATGTGAGTTCGTGCGAGATAGGGGCTTTAATATGTGCCCAGAGATATGGTGTGAAAATGGAATATATTGGGTGTACAAGTTCACCTGGCTATGCCAGGGCCCATAACCTGTAGAGATTTATGGAGGCAAGCAGCCGAATAGGTGAACGATGTACGAGCGTGGAGGTCCAGAGGAGAGCGTATTGCTCCTCTGCTTACGAATATTATTCGTTGATAACCGTTTAACTATGATAATGCTACGATTATCTAATATGTCGGTCTAGCCTCGGTTTGCCGGACTGTGTCCGTTCCGGGCTGCATCCCAACACACGTCAATTCACCAAAGGCGACAGGTAGGACTCCATTGCGCTGCAGGGCACTCTGACGAAGTGGGGAAGCGCAGGATGGATAAGAGGTGCGGGCGGCGTTGCTGAGAGAAAGTCGTTGAGAAACGCATGGCCCGGGGGTGGACATACCCGGCGCTGCGGCGCAAGCGGACTTGTTTTTTTTATATCCATTTTGCGTCTGAGGACAAATTGGACTCGGACATCCAACCCCCACCATAGCCAGGCGAACCGAGTGTGAATACTGCTAGGTTGTAACGGTTACACCGGGAGGAGAAAAGAAAGCGAAAGTGAGGACGAATGCAACGCAAAGGGGGGAGGAAAAGCGGTGCGATTCACACTCAATATGTTCAAGTTATTATAACTTACGGGGCCAATGTAGGAGTTTGGATCCAACATATTTGCGCGCTGCCCTTGGCGCTGCCTCCTAGGCCTAGGGCTACACTTATCAAGACCCCTGGCCCCTCGCTACGATCCTACTGCTGTCGAGGCGGTATCAAGGGCGGTATTGTTATGGGTTGTTCGCGCAGCACTTGGAAGCAGGCTCACAGCTCACTCTCTATGCCAATTGGAGGAATGATGTTGGTCTTACTAGTAGTCTTTAGCTGAGAACGTTGGAACGACGCATCTACCGTATATTTTTTCCAGATTAGCCGAGAATCCTGTCATCCTCGTTATCGTGGCAATAGCGGCGACAGTCCGAACTAACTAACAGGGACTTGGGGGTATGCACCGTATCTCTCTGTCCCATGGAATCCCAAAGCCAAGCCGACCGTGGCACGCGACTGATCCGAAAGCGACGTTCAGTTTGCTTCGTGGGATCATGCATCATCGACTAGGCCTAGGAATCGGTTAAAAACTAAGAGTAAGTGTATTTCACGCTGTCGCTAATCTCCACTCGGAACTCCCGGTCAGCGTCAGGCTCCTGGCTTGAACTAGACGCCAGGGAGTCCTGCGGTGATGATGGGGCGAGAGAACTTCGTGAAGGATGTGGCCCCTGCGCAGGTGTATGGAGGCTGGCTCCGGGCATAGACTTGGCTTGGTGAGCAGCGGTCTGACCGGTTCTGAACTTGGAGGCTTGTTGTAAGTCAGTGACAATTACGGGGAGGGTCGAGTTAAACAGCGTCTTGTCCATTGATGCTTCTTGGTTGACGACTATGACGATAATCACCGGGTAGATCCCCTGGCATCTTGTCAGTTCGCGTTCTAAATCCGAGGGCAACACTTACCGCCAAGTGAACAGCGGCTTGCAAGTATAAATTCCCGAGTACG
Organism: Lactarius sanguifluus; assembly: GCA_021527775.1. Taxonomy (NCBI): domain Eukaryota; kingdom Fungi; phylum Basidiomycota; class Agaricomycetes; order Russulales; family Russulaceae; genus Lactarius; species Lactarius sanguifluus. The sequence continues at coordinate 24,712 of JAKEYF010000368.1, read as the reverse complement.
AAGTAGGATCCAGGGAGACGTATGAGGGATGACGCGACTAGCATCACCTTGATCAACGAAGAAGAATTAGCTACTTTTTCTTTCGGAGAGTAAATCTAGCGTACGCCAGAAAACATATAAAACACGCCGGATTCTACAAGAAGGGCGAGTACCCTTTCCGCCTTTGTCCTTTTGTTCACGACACGTTGCAGATCCTCTACAATCCATCTTCGATACCTCCTATGGTAGCTAATCAGCACTCTTTTACCTAGCCAAAAACCCCAGGCGTACCATGCTTTCAACGATACAATCCCCGTACTCAAAATATTAGTGACAAGCGAAGAAATCAACGTGGTCTCCTGGAAAACGTTGATGGCAGTGGTCAGGCGATTATTGTGGCTAACGGGGTCGATGATTATGACTACTCTGACGCAGATGGTTGCTGCGACACCAACTGGAAAGGAGTCCCGCTTGTGGAATACAAAAGCTAGGAGGAGAGGGCGACGCACGCATCGTTAACACGAGCATCACAATCGGTGCTATCAACAGTTTTCTGCTTTCGTCACGGCATATGACCCAAGCTCTCCAGACGACGACGCCATCCGTCAGGGCATACTACAAGGTTCATGAGTATATCTGCAGACAATTGAAGGTAAGAGTAAGACCATCCACCGACATTAATTACGGCCAAGGCGTTGAATAAATCCATAAGGTCCACCGTAGGTCTCGTTGCGCCGATTGAGTCGGGGACATCTAAAACGAGATACCAAGTCTTGATGAGAATGATTAAGTCTGCGATTGAGACAGCCAGGTACGCAGTTGACAAGGAAAACATGAAGACTATTACGCCGAACAAGATTTTCTGGCTCAGCGAATGCAGACCCTTCTTCCTTCACATAGGTTGAAGTGATTTTATCCAGAAAGAAATAAGGCAACTAACACCATTATATATGTTGAAATTGGTATAAGTGTTGCATAGATCCCTGACCAGTGAGCACCTATAAGCTTGAGTAACGTAAAGAGACTAGAATATGAAGCTTGCCATAAAAAACGGATTGAATAATTAGATAGAAGGTGCGAAAGAGTAGAGTCATCCCACGCCGACGTAACACTGGCACGTTTTCGAGACCCATAATGTTCGCGACTTGGGCAGAAATTGTCTCCAACCAGTGGAGTAGAGTAGACAAACGCCGAGACGGGGGGTGGAAATCCGTTATGGCATACTAGTGTTCAGCATATAAAGGAGCCTGACAGGATCAACGTAGGTAATTCTCAGGCTGATGGATGCCAGTGATGGATAGGCTCACATTCGTTCCCAGCATGATCTTCTTTTCCCATATCTGATGATCCCAGACGCGCTCAGCGCTGGGTGACCTCCTCCCGGCGTGATGAAATCCCACCTCGTTGGTTGCAACTGGTAGTGAAACCTACTGACAATAGGCCACGGGAGTTGCTGGTAGGGTCCAAAGGGGTTTACGAGTCACAAAAATTTCACCCTGGGCCGCTGGTTGTAGAAGTGCCACTGCAGTGCAGCGGCTGAGCTGACAAAAATAGTTGGCGCCCGGTGTAGATCATCAACATAAGTGGCTCTCAGACCAGTACACCTTCGTTCTTGCCTTGATTGATGATGCAACTAGGATGACGAAGTGCTGGCGACAAATACTGCAAAAGCGCTCTCGTTGCAGGGTGAGCAAACAGCCGGCTTGCGGACGGACCATCACATTCGTTCGTAGGACTGAATGCGGGTGATGCTGGATCCTGGTCATATTTCGCGTGAACCTGGGGCAGTGTGGGCCAGGATAACGACGAGGATGACAGAAGTCTAAACGAGTGGAGTGAATCACGATGAGAACCTTGATGAGAACCTTGATGAGCGTTATTGCTGTGCGAATCAGGTTCCCACACACAATTATCGCTGTCATTGACCTGTGCATAAATCCACGGCTTGGACTCGGATATCACAAGGAAAACCGAGGGTACTACAGTAGTACGGTGACAGTAATACGCAACTCAAAGACTTGGAGTCTTACAAATTAGTTGTTCACAACCTGGTGATGACTCGATGACTCGTGACGTAATTAATGCTCGCGTTGAGCTTTCGTAGATTCACTATGATGCACTCAAGCTCAAGTATTACGACGGTGCCAAGATGGTGCGATCGGGTCATCCGAATCTATCTGGTGAAACCCCAACTCGGAAAGTGCAGGTCTGTCCCCGGAGGCTCGGAGCTTCGGATAGTAAGCATACCTTGCCGACCGCCGTTCATTGAATTGTACAGAAAAGGAGGCAAAACAATTGGAGAGGGAGGCTAGGCTCACTTCGAAGGTCGCTAAGGTTGAATATGACGTCGACGCCAAGGGGGAAGAAAGAGTCAGGGTGCGTTTACACTGTCTATATTGCGCCGTATCGTGGATTTGTGGTCTCTCGCCACGGCCCGCACTGTCCTATAAGATACAGTCAGACATCCTATGACCGCTGATAACACATGCAGGAAAACATTAGTAGATGCGGAAATCGGTTCGCTGGAATCCTCAAAGGAGACGTTTGCGAAGCTGAAATACAGTTCCCTGGAAGGTCTCAGTAGATTTTCACTCCACGCGGGTCGCGATCCACGGAGAGGAGCTAATATCGAATACTTCAACGGGACAAAGGTAGGTCTTAGAGTCGTATCATCGTATTTCCGAGGGGACAGCTTGGGTTCAAGTTGTTGAACCCTCGACGTACCATTGGCTTGATTCGTGAATCGTGATGCAGCAATAATTGTTTCATGACTAAGGATCGCCATTTGCCCATATCACTATGTTTCTCCGCGGAAAGCAGTGCCGCGGGTACCAGGATACGAGGGTGAATATGATTCCATTTTTCACGCTAGCATGGCTTCAGTTGGTTGGACGGATAGGAAGATCCGAAGCATCTATCATGCGACGCGTGACCCTCAAACCTAGATTTTGTACTGACCAATGGCAGCGAAAAGACACGCACCAGTTGGCTCGAGGCCGTAAGAATCTCGCGAGCAGCGTTCAAGTCGGAAGGGAGGACATCTAACGGCGTAAATCTAAACAAGAGCACAGAGCCGCCACCATTGGCGGCCCTACAGGCCAAGGAACTGCACCGGGAGTCGCCATTTATCGCAGTATTCCGCTCACGCCATATAGCCAACGCGATTGATACGTCTGAAACTGCAGGCCAGAAGTGAACGAGTGCCGGATGCAATGCATATCGAGTGGAGCCATTCGGCCGATGCTCCAAACCGGATTGCTAACAAGGGTATTGCTGACTCCTGACCTAGATCAGACTCGGAACAGTGAATCGACACCCTGACGAAAGCAGAGCAGAACACGACGGGCAAATGGAAATTCCGCCCTTCTGCTTACGACATAGGTCTGATAGAAGATAGATTCTACTTGGGGCTGCGTTCACCGCATCCGTATTCTGCGTCCCCTGAACCTTCTTGAACAAATCACGATATAGATAACGGAAGGGGCCGGCGTCGGTCTCCAAACCGCGCTCCGTGGAAAAATACCCCCTTTAACACACACCGACGACTTTAGGACGCAACGATCGTAAGAGAGACCCTGAGAACGGACCTTTGACCTGATTGAGTTCGTCCAGCGTAAAGCTGTGGTAAATGCCAGCCAGGATGATAATAAACCTCCAGGAAGGACCTGAACACGGATCCACCGATCTGTGGGATACTACTCTGTACCCAAGAGTGAGCGCTAGTGAGCAGCGAAGAATCATTGAGGTTTGCAGATACTTCACAGACCTAGCATGTCCCACTGGCAGTAACCGGAGCTAGAGAGAATATATCGGATCTCCGCGTCGTCGTGCCGCGTCGTCGTGCATGTGCCTGCCGGATCAGCATGAAATCACCATTACTTTCACACGACGACCATAGCAAGACCGTGATTCGCATGTGTCACGAACACTGTAAAGAACTTGTCAAGCATCTGTTCGAAGTGGTTGCCAAGTCCTTCTTTAGTTATGTTGATGGTGTCGGGGACGGTGGGGGGTAAGTCCGTGCTTACAAAGATAATCGAGCTCTACGGGCAGTCCTGAATCGTGGGCGCTGGTCTGCGGAGACATTGTCGTCGTAATATGTGCATACTAGTAGTAGTGTGCTTGCCGATTAGAGAGAGGGCCTGCGAGGAGAAAGAGAAAGAGATGGTGCGACGCCGACGTCGTGAGATGCCATTTTTCTGCATCCTGTTGCTACGAAGAAGCGATATCATAGATCTTATGACGCAGGCGCGGGCATTCCGAATTTTTGCCAAGGGTTTTTGACTCTCCCTCAGACCGGCCCGCTTCACCGTTTCTCCAGTGTTTCTCACTCAGTGTTTCTCACTAGGCGTCGACTTTGTCGACTATGACCTTGCTTGGTGAGAGCCGTTGCGTGGGAACTGTATATATTTTGGTAGGTTTTTTCAACGTCACTGGGCCTTTTGGGCTAGCTCAAAAATACGAGCCTGGCCGTGGTAGATGGGGTTCAAACCTCGCGGTTGGTCGTGTGAATACGCCACTATGGTGCAGACAATAGCTAAAGTTAAAAAAGGAAAGATGAGAAATGAGGCAACAATATATATATATTTTTCAACAGAAGCGTATGCTGTACTAAGTGAAAGGAACGACATTCCATTGCCTTCCGTTGTCGTGGTTGTCGGCGCGTAGTTGTTGTAACACCGCTGTGTTGTTCGTCGGCTTGCGTTGCCGTGGTTGGGGCATGGCTCCGTTGTGGTTGGGGCATGGCTCCGTTGCGGTTACGCATGTCGTTCCGTCATGGTCGTTCGCAAGTGGTCGCGCAGGCCCCCGCAGGATGCCGGCTGTCGTATGTAGGTTTGCGGCGGTAGCGATCGCATCAGTGTAGAAGGGCTAGTGCCGCGCGCGAGTGCGGCGAGGTCGGGAAGGGAGATACGGTCGGTCGGTCGCAAGTGGTCGGAAACGGTCGTGCACGCTTCGGCGTGGTGCGAAACTTCGTATAGTTGGCCGCTGTTGTCGGGAACACGTCGGGTTCGAGTTACTAAGGCCGCGCCAGGAAGCGTACAGAAAGCGCATGGAAAGCGTACGGAAAGTGCAAGAAGGCGCGAGCGAGTGTGGGCGAGCCCGAGCGAATGCAAGAAGTAAGTAGAAAAAGCGAAAATAACTTTTCAGGGCCCAGGGAGAGCGTGGTTGTATCAGCACGGCCTGTCTTCGGGTGCTTACGAGCCATTTGCGAGGTGATTGGTGTCGGCGTCCATGGCTACGTGAGGCGAGGGCAGGCGATAGCAAGGGAGAAACGCTGATCGATGGGGAACGATAGCAAAGTGTGACGCCGTGGAGGATGACGCGATGATGCTTTACCGCCATCTGCTTGAGGTGCTGAACCGTGAGATTTGATACGCTTACATAATACAAACCCTAGGGTTACAAGCTTATATAAGGGCGGATGGTTCCTGGTGACTGCTACCTTAATAGGTTGGCTTTGTACATGTGGACGTTTTCAGGATTCTTAGGTAATTCTCACTTTGTAAGGTAGCCGCCATCTAGTTTCGACACCCCTTATGTAAGCAGACATCTTTTGCACGTTCGTCCTTTACAAAACCCCAGATTGGATATCTGGTCTATAGGATTGGAAGGGAAGGTGTTCTTCTATAATTCGTATAAAAAATATTAGCCTAACAGTGGCATAAACTTATATTCTCTGGGAATGAGTGTTTTTATGTGCGCATGGAATTGCTGCTGGGAGCTTACATAAAGGGTGTCGAAACTAGATGGCAGCTACCTTAGTAGACCTTGTCAAGCAAGGTGACTCAGTTCTTCTCACTCAGTTCTTAGTATTCGGCCCGTAAGAGTGTGTAAGACAGTTGTAAGACGCGAAGTTGCGAGGAAGGTGGGTGTGGGAAAAAACACACGAGACGTATCATAGTACGACGGCGCATCGACAAGAGAAGGAGTCTGCTACAGCTTCGCTTCTTTCTTTTCAAGTTTGGTGCCGTACCGTATTTTTTTTCTCATTTGGTCATACTGTCAGACAGGCCGCCCTTCGTTTCGCTTAGCCACCCTTCACGAGCTTCACAAGCCAGCTGTTCGTGGGCGTCAGAAGTAAATCTCAATCTGAAGGCAAGCATGTGCTTGCTGGTATCGACAGGAGCATCTAGCTTCACGACGTGAGCGTCGCTGTCAGAATCTCAACCCCAGGAACAATGTATGCTAGCTGGTGGCTGGGTGAGCACGAGATGTCAGGCAGCGACCGAATCTGTGAACCGAAGTGTGAAATGGGATGCCTGGCGACGTGGATCGGAGCGTGACGATGGTGCAGGCTCGTATCAGAGAAAGTGTAATTTAACGGTGGGGTCCACGGATCCACACCCTACGGGCGGAAACTTCGACTAAGACCAAGACAAGGACGCAAAAACAACAAAAATTTCCAAGTACGCCACTGATCCAGGATTTGTCGTAAATATTCTACCATTAATTAACTTTATGGACCACCCAAGGACCGTGACCTTGGTCCTTGCCTCGGTCAGAAGGGGGTTCAGTCTCCTCGCTATAATTTCCTCCGCTCTTTCCTCTTTTTGTCGTCACTGATACGGCTAATTGAAGACCAGTCCACTTTTCTGTAGGGTCTGCCACGTTGAACAATTTGATGAGGTTGACGGCCTTCAAACCAGGATCCAGCAGATCATTGGCTTCTGTCGTCGTCGTGAGTCGTGACTGTCAAAGTTTCCTTTCGAAGACCGTTGTTGTGGCATTCTCACCGGCCCGGACCACGTGCCCGAGGAAAGCACCTTCGACCTTGCCTTCGACAGGCGAATCGACGCCGACTACCTTGCCGACTACCGATGAAGACGTAAGATTTTCAATCTCTCCAGTGAGATGGCGACCATTGTCACTGTACATTACTGTAATACAGTACCTCCAGTGTGGCCAGTAATTCTTCGTCCAAATTAATTATAAGCCGGACCCCGACGCAGCTCCATCATGATCATGTACCCTCCAGATCTCGCCCTGCTCCGGGTCAGTATCATCGCCAACGCCAGAACGATTGTCTTCGGTGTCGAATTCTGCCTCAGAATCATTATGGTTGGCTTCGTCTTGGCCGCTTTTCCGCCCTCGTTTCAAAGCAGCTCCTTCGCGCGCTGTTTTGAGAAATACCGCTGAAAGAAGACCTGCAGTACACCTCCATGACGCGGTGTTTTCCTGCTCTGTCGCCTGGTCGCACACCTGATCCGTGGGGCCCGGATATGCCGCCCTCCCCGCGCTGCCGCCAATCCTTGGCATGTAGTGGTGTTTCACGCACGTCGGCCCTTACGTGGATGGTTGCATGGCGCTTGCGTCACAAGCCACGGCCCTTGTGGGGTTTTTGACTCAAGATACGCGCGAGCGCCGGGCGTAGAAGGTCGTCCGTGGTTCGTTAGAAAGAAGCTGATACAACAGACGAGCGAACGCATGGGGTGCGCGTGATGGATTAGGGTGGCTACTCACATGATTACGCGCCGAACATCAACCCCGATATCGTAGACAAAGCAACGCACCAAGTCATAAAGAGCAGACGACTGCGGCGCGGGCCCGGGTGCATAGCGGGGTTTATGCGGTTCGCGTCCTTCACCATTTGGGAGGGTACCGAGATTTCGTCGGCAAGTGTGGACATGCACCGAAATCATGGCATGGTGTCCCCGTGTGAGCTGTTTTTCCGGTTGGGCGGTGACCGGTGACCACACGCCCCGCCGAGCGGCTACGGCCTACATGCGACGAACTCGGAACTCCCAAACTCGATAGGAAGAACCGGACAAGATCGCCTCACGACGCCATCACTTGAGCGTGTTCAGGCCTCCGTTCAAGCTCTCAATTAGAAAAGTGCTTGATTTTATGTAGTATATAACATCGCCTTTGACACTCAGGCTGCCAGTGTGGAGGAGCTGTTTAGGAAAGAGGTCGCAATATATTGGGTAAGAGCAAGGAGGGAGTTGTCGAACGTCGAAGCGCTCACGAGAACTGTCAAGAAGGGATAGCGTGCCCGTGGAAAATATAAACGAAATTGATCAGCTGGTTCAATTAAAACAGATAGTATCTTCGGCGGAATAAAGGCGTACTCGAACTTTGCCCCCCGCGGATCGCACACATTCTGAGTAGAGAATCAGGCCACACCCCTCGCCTCGCGTTTACCCATGGCGGAAGCCGGGTTGTCCGCGTGTTCGGGACAACGTTCGCCGACGATGTCGCGGCGGAAGAGGATGATGTGTCGAATAACGTATGTGAGACGGGGGCGGCCGGGAACGGTGAGCATCAGATTTAGAAGTCAGTCGATTAGAGGTGATACTGCCGTATGCTTGTATGTATGGGTAGATGTGGTTCTTGGTTCTTGAAATCTATATTTATATTAGGCATGCAGCAATTAGCTCGAGGCTGTAAGCTGTGAGGCCTGTGGGGATCGGGTCACCTCGTAAGCAGCGTTGGAAAAGATGCACTATTGGCGGCCTCACAAACCACACCAAGCTCACCCGTCGCAATATTCCGTTAACGCTACCAACGCCGTCCGAGTCATTAGACAGCGCGACTCGAAACATATAGTTTGATCTAAAACTGCAGTTCAGAAGAAGTGTATGAGTACTATTAGTGGAGCCGCCGCCAAGTCGGCCCATGCCCAAAACTCGAATTGGTGCTTTCGAAACAGGCAATTGCGAACTCCTAGCCCGGGCCGTAGACTTGGAATTGTGAGTCGACTTCCACGTCTCGCTTCTCGTCTCTTCCATTAGGACTAATGTGTTTCATACCTGTAGTTTGCTCGTAGCTACGTCTGGTCTGTGTCTCAGGCATGTACCCCAGAATAAAAATGGATCAAAAAAAAAATTGTGAGTCGACACCTTGGTCGACACCCTAATGAATGAAGGCAGAACGCGAAGAGGCAAATGCAAATTTCGCCCTTCTGTTAACGACATAGGCCTGATGAAAATCCGGATTCGTACGTAGCTCTTTTTTCTTTTGGAATCCATTTATATTCCCGGGTGCATGTGACAAAGACAAAGACGGGTCGCAGCGTGTACAACTACGTTTATGAAACACATATCCGAAGCCAGACTCGTAGCCCCGGCAAGATGGCCGGGATCATTCCACCCATACTCATGCGCCAACTGGAACCTCCTTAACCGAATCGATATATTGATAGCGGAAGGGGCTGGCATCGGTCTCCGAACCACGCGCGGTGGAATAATACTGGAGTTTCCCCTAAACAAATATTAACGGCTTTTAGAACTCGACGATCAGAGAGACCCTGAGAGCGGACCGTAGTGAAGCGCAAAGCTTTGACATGATTGAGTTCGTCCAGCGTAAAGCGGTGGTAAATGCCGGCCGGGATAATAATAAAATCTCCAGGAAGGACCCGAACACGGATCCACTGATCTGTGGGATACTCTGCGCATCCGAATCCGTGAGCGGCGGAAATTACTATATGCAGATACCTTACAGACCTCGTATGTCCCAGTAACCGGAGCCAGAGAGAATATATCGGATCTCCGCGTCGTTGTGCATGTGTCTGCCAGATGAGCATAAAGTTACTGAGTCCCTGACGGTCAGAGTAACGTCGTAGGTGTCACGAACTCTGTGAAGAACTTGTCAAGCATCTGTTCGAAGTGGTCGCCAAGTCCTTCTTTAGTTATGTCCATGGTATCGCGATTGTCCCAGCCATGCTCATCCGCCATTTTATCAACCAAGGGCTCCCACCCCCCCTCGGTGTCCAAAGGGACGGTGGTGAGGGCAAGGCCGAGCTTGCGAAGATAATCGAGCTCTACAGGCAGTCCTGAATCGTGGGGAAGGCGCTGGTCGGCGGAGACATTGTCGTAGTAGTAGGAGTGCATAGTGTGCTAGAGACCGTGAGGATAGAAGAAACAGTGCGACGTCCTGACACTGGCAGTCACCCTGAGCTGGACCTCTAGTATCCTTTTTTTTGGTCGTATTTATATTCCAGGGAATGTATGTGACGAAACAGGTCAAACCGAACCGAGGTCACCAAAGTACGAGAAGGGCGACCCAAGTTGGACCCAAGTGAAAATCTAAAATCGCATGTGAGTTGCATGTGTGCCGGTGAGGCAAAGCTGGTGACCAAGCCAGTGACCGGTGGCTGCCAAACAGAGTATAGGTAGCAACCCTCGATCATGTCGTTCCACATCAATACCTTGATCAATACAATTCTGAAGACTCGGGGGCGCAACCACCATGGGCAGTTTTTCCCTTGGTTTTTCCCACACCCAAGCAAAGATTACCTTAGAAAAGTGGTAAAGCCCACCATATCAGAGATGCCCTACCAGGCGTAATAGTGTACGTACTGAATGTGACCTCTATTGTTTACCCACTGAATGCCGAACGTCGAACGTCGAACACTCGATAAACTCAATGTTGAACACAACAGCTACCAAACACAACCACAATAAAGACAAACACCAAACTTGCCAGCAAGCGATGAGATATGGGGTTCCATATCTATCAAGCCACATAGGAACGCGTTATCCCGCGGCTCATGCACTCATGTAGCACATGTAGCGCTCATAACACGAGCACACCAGGTTTTTTCACATCTGGGCTCCAGCCCGGCTTCCGCGCGTTAGATATGATACCTACAATCTCCTGCCGCCTAACACCTACAGTAGATACGGAAACAACCTGCTTTAGTATGTGGTTCTCGAATATAGAGCACCCTCCAAAAAAAAAGGGCACTGACTAACTCGGATCGAGTGTCCCCAACTCCTATTTACGGTCTATCAGTCGCTGCACGTGTTCTCTGCCCCCGTTCTCCCAATCATCCGCACAAAGAGCGAATAAAGCGCTATGCCGCCCTGGTCTCGGACTCAGCGGGTCTCCGGTTCGGAGCGGGATTCCGTGGCCCTCCGCCCCTTCATGCAGCACCCACGACCAGTGCAGGATGCCTTCTTGCTTCAGGCCCATGCGCGTCGCAGCCGCGTGCGATGGCTTGTTCGCAGAGTGCGCCGTCCATTGTACGCGACGAAAGCCGAGGCCTCGGCGTACGCCGGGTCCGGGTGAAGGGAGTTCGAAAGCATACTGAAGCACGATGCCGATGGCGTTCGAGGCGACATATGTGCGCTGGAATGCGGGGAAGACGACCACCCAAGCGATCTCGATGCTCAGGTTTTCTGGGGACGCGTTGATCAGCCCGATCACGCCTGCCATCGCGCCGCCGCGCGCCTTGTCGATGATCGCGAAAAGGATCCATGAAGGGTTGCGTCGCACGCGTACCTCTACCTCCGTCAGGAGTCGGTCCAGCGAAGAGAGGTCGATTGGGAACCATCGGTGCAGCTCCGGTCGCACGCTGGCCTGCGCTGCGTACTCCTGTGCGTGCAGCGAGGGGATGAATGGCGTTAACTTGACTCGCTCCGACTCGAGTGTCTCCTCGTAGAGTGGTAAGGCCCAGTTAATGTCGTAGGGCTCTGGGCCAAAATACCCAGATAAGAGTGTGGGCCTCTCAGGCTTTTCGTAAGAATTGATATATGCCATCGAGGTGAGGGATGAGTCACAATGCACAAACCGAAGATGCGGAGATTACGGAGCCTTTTATGCCAGGCCAGTGGGTTACGATAGGGAAGGATTACTGACAAGCTAGCGCTCTATTACGTGACGACGTGGTTGTATACGGTTCCAGTCATTTATAACGTGTCAGTGCAGGTTCAGCAGGCTAACGTCGTCTTGTTTCAACAAGACAGTACAGTAGAGAACTCTGAGATGATGAGTTGGCAATGTGCTAGACACAGGGTCACAAAACGCGCTCAACAAAAATCGTTCAACCACTGACTAGAGCCTGTACTGACTACTGTGATGGGCACGATCTCCAGATCGGATGTGGAGGAACACACGCAGTATATGCCGCACACGCAGTCTTCGTCATACATTCATGGTGGTGGCGGGCGCATCGGCGTCGTTCGCCCCGATGTCGGGTGGCTGTCGTCGGGGGCTAATGCGGCTTAGGGCTCACATTGGTGGTGCACACACGTGAGTTGCCAGCATATCGAGGTCGTCTTGGTTTTCACCGTCTGAGTCCACCTTGAGGCTGTCTTCTCAAATAACTACCAACTCAACACTTGGCCAGCAGTGACCAACACTCTGAGTTCGGCGGACACCTGCAAGACGCAAGCAATGTCAGCGCAGTACGGCAGTAGGAAATTATTGCACTGACATTGACTTGCGCTTGACTTGGAAACTGGCGCGACTCCTCGTGCGGCACTGGAGCCCGCACGTCGTACTAGTAATAGAGCAGTTTCTTACAAAGGGGAGCGTTCACCGCTCACAAATCAATTCTCCGATCTCCGCCCATGGAGAGCATACAGTATAGTTACATGCAAAGACCCCACACGGTCGGCGTGAGGTTAAACAGCAGCGATTTCCTTGACATATTGAATACGGAACGGGTTGGACTCGGTCTCCTGACTGCGCGAGTAAGGAATCCACTTTGGTTCGTCCTGAAACGAAATGTCAGAGAGTGTCACAGGAGGAATGAAGTGACGACGGACCTTAAACAGGCGCAGAGCTTTGATTTGGTTCAGCTCGTCAAGCGTGAAGCGGTGGTAGATGCCAGCCGGTATGACCAGCAGATCTCCCGGGAAGACGTGGATGCGGATCCACTCGTCCGAGGGATGCTCTGCCGTCCGGCGTCGTTATTACAAGATAATCAGAGATACGTTGTTTTTTACCCACCGCGTACATCAAAGAAACCGGATCCGGAGAGGATGTATCGTATCTCTTCGTCTTCGTGCATGTGTCTATACGACGGCCATCCATCACATCAGCGTGATCCGTGTGTCGATAGATTCCCGGCAGCACCACCCACTCGTCGAAAAATGACTTGAGCTTCGACTCGTATAGGTCGCCGAGACCCTCCTTTGTCACATTGATCGTATCGCGGTTTTTGTATCCCTGCTGCTCTGCGATTCTGTCGATCTCGGCTTCATATCCGCCTGCGGTGTCCAACGGGACGGTCCAGTAGAGGACGCCGAGCTTGCGAAGATGATCGGGTTCGAGGGGTCTCCCGGAATCGTGCTGAAGGCGTTGATCACCGGGAAGATTGTCGAAGTAGTAGGCACGCATGGGTGTTACAGTTCAGGACAGGGGTTGTTCACATCAGGGCCAGTCCGGCGCGCAAAATACATCACGGTGAATCTTCGGCAATCAACACGGAGGTATACCAAACCAGTACTGGACAACAAATGATGCAGTTGTCTCTCCTCTGGGCAACAATGGATGATCGATGATGCACTGTAATCAACTTAGCTTGCACAGGCATGTCTCGTCTGAATCTGCCCATGTGAGTGATACCCTGCGTGCATGTTCGTATCTGCACGACTTAAGATAGATTTGTGGTATTTACAGCTGAGTATGTAATACCTAGCCAAACGCGAGCTGGCAACCTGGCTCAGTTGTCGTGTTGCGTAATTGCGTACCCCTAATAAGCCGGCCCAATTAGAATCAAGACATTAGGCACAGCCTGCAACACAAAAAAAAACTGAGGGCCGAAATGGAGAACCTACGACACGTCCCCAGGTGCTCGAGTATCATCTTCGGCCAGGAGGTGCGGAGGCAACAAGAGGAGACAAGGGAGAGCCACGCCACGCCTATGTTGGGTCCCACGCGAGAGGGTTCAAGAGCAGGGGGAGGGTCGGACTAACTTACGCGTCGCCTGAGGGAGACCTACTTACCAGATCGCAATCCCTCTACGTTTGCGCACTCGCCCGCAGGAACTATCATAGCCATTTTAATGGTCCGAAGGGAGAAGCGGATTTCCAACCCGACCGCATCAATTTTGTGCTTGGAAAAAGGAAAACGGCGTAATCGGAGTGCTGTCTGGGAAAGTATGGGGCGATTTGTTTGGCCCGATGATGTCTCTCCTTCTGGGCCACAGCTACCGATTTAGTGGTTCGCGACCGAAGACAAGACGAAAAAAAGGTTTAGAATCAAAGCACATAGAATAGCGTTAGGAAAATACTTTGACGTTGACCGAGCTTGACCAAACGAGTAAAAACAAACAACATAAGATTGCATGATATCATATACAGGATCCAAAAACAAAAACGCAGGGGGTTTGACCTCGGGCATTGGGAGCGACGATCATGGAGAAGAGAAGCATACAAACGAGAATCAAGAAAAAGAAAGCCTCAGTGTCCAGTTAGACTCGAGTCGAGGCGAACGACGGGAAAGCGAGGCAGAGGACAAGCAAGGGATGGGGAACGGCGCGCGTAATAAGCTACGGGAGCTAGAAGAGTCTATAATGATTCCTGTGCGGCCACGCTAACCCACGGAAACTTGAACACGATCATTCGGCAGGGGCCAAAAGAGGCAGGCCCGGGGTGTGAGGCGAACCACAGCAGGACACTTGAGGCATTTCCAGAATCCAGAAAACATCCGTCCGATCTAAAAACCTTGTGGGACCTTAGTAAAACCAAGGCCAAAAAAATTTGCAAAAATGAGAAAAAACGCACCATTCCGGTTAGGTTCGTCGACTTTACCCCCCAACTTCACTTTCTATATAACGACGTAATCACGGATGGGCGATCCAGCACTTCTTCGTGTGGGGGAGGCTCACGGCTCCTCATGGGTCGAGCTTCTCGCCGCGCGCAAGTACACGCACGACGCGGCTGGGCTGGGCGATAACGTCCATCATAGCCTTGACGGCCGGTGGGCGCTCAACCATTCCGCCACCGCCGCCACCGCCACGCCCACCGCGGTGCCCGTGATGGTGATTGGCAGACCGACGGCCTTCAGGCGACACCGCACGGCCACCAACAGAATCCGGTGCCCCAGTACCGCCGGGGGCAGACGACACCTCGAGCACGGTGAGGCGCGCGCGGCGCGCCCAGTACGCGACGAGCGTGCCAGAGGCGCGGGGCTCGTGTCGGTTCTGTGGCGCGGAGAGGGGCAGCGGGACGGGCGAGATGCCCTGCTGTGGTTGAGTGGCTGGGGACTGCGCGAGGGTGGCGAGGACGACGCGTGGGCGGGCGGCGTCGGCGTGCTCGGCCTCCCACCGGGCGCAGCATATCGTGCGGCGGACCCACTCGGGCGAAGGCGAGGGCACAGGAGCGGGAGCGGGAGATGGGGTGGTGGGTGAGGAGGGCTCGTCGTCGGAAAAGGCGATCTGGTCCCAGAGGACAAACGCGGCGTCTTGCTGGACCCGCACGCGCGGGTTGGTGCCGACCTGTGACTCGAGCATGCGCGAGGCGGTGCGGGCTCGTTGTGCAAGCGGTGTCGAGCCCTTCTTGAGGAGATCGAGAGTGTTAAGCGCTGGTGAGTCAGGGCACAGGGGGCAAGGGCAGGGTCGTCGTCAGCCAGCGAACGAGCGCTACAGACTACAACGTGTGTGAGACCAACCTTCGAGGGGCACAATGATGACCTCCTCCTGGCCATCGCGGCACCATTTCTTGAGCTGTCCGAGGGCGTTGACAAGCACACTTGCGTCGACGACAATGACGTCGGCGTCCTTGTCCTTGGCTCCGCCCCTGCGCGAGTAGGGATCCTCGGTTCCACGCTTCCTAGGACCTGCACCAACAGTCATTGAACGCTCCTTCTGGTCCCTCTGATAAGGCTGATTGGTGGTGGAGTTGGTGGTAGTAGTGAACTTGATACCGCCGACGGGGAGCTGGCCACGCCTCGAGTCCGCCGGCTGAGGATGCGAGCGCTGGCGCTCTCTCCAATTTGTATTATGGTTGGGGTTGTAGTTGTTATTGTTGCGGGGAGGAGCGGAGACCGACTTTTCGAGTTGCTCGACTTGGTGGGTGAGGAAAGCGGCACCGAGAGCACGGGACATGGCGAGCTTGTTTGCCTGGTAGGACATCAATAAAAGTAGCGAGGACGAGGGAATACGGTTACCGAGTCGTTCTGGGTAGCCATGGTTAGTGATACACTCGCTTCGCTTCGCTCTCACGGCCACACTTCACTCCGGGTGTCACGTGTTACGGGTCTAGATTCACACTTCTTAGGGTAACGATTATGTCATGATGACGACCCTCCTCCTGCCTGCAGCTTCGATTGGATCACATTCACCAAGTAATTCATGTTATCCTGCTTCTTTTGTATCGTATCCTGCAGCGTGTCCAGATTCGTCTTGATGAATTCGATCTTTTGTTCGTAGTGTTTCACCGCCTGGCCTCGTGTCTGCCATAAGATCAGTTCAGTGTCCATGAGATATCATCGGATACACACCTTTTGCACGTAGTACCCTGTACCAACATCGATAACCACATTCTCGACGTCTCGTAGCTTTCCCGGGACGTATAGAGAACCCGTGAGCGGCACCAGAATAGTTTTATCTTCAAATCGCGTGCATCCGTATCGCCCTCGTGGATTGTCAAGGGCTTACTTACCCTTGTTTTCTGGCTTGACCTCCTTTGCACTCTCGATGCACGAGCGGAACTTCGCCTGCGCTTGCTTCAGTTGCGCAAATGAGTTGGTTAGGTGTGAGAGTTCCTGCCAGATTGATGTCAATGTAGCCACTCGCCGTGAATATACGATCAACGCACCTCTTCGAGCTGCTTTTTCACTTCTGCAAGCTGAGGAAGCTCCAGATCGGCAACATTGATCTGTTGGGGAGCGGTTGTTGCACCTGGCGCAGACATGGGTGTTGTAATACAGCCCACGCGACAGTTTATTCAGCCACCGCCGTCCCCTGTTCGATCATTTTCGTTCTCACCAACTCGTACGTCGACGGCGATGGCGATGGCGGCGGGCTCAACAAAGGCCCCACCACAGGACATAGGCACGTACTACAGTACATATCCGCGGGCGCATTGGGCTGACTAGACCATATCCGCAGTCGCTATCTTCCACGCCTCTTTCCACCCCACGCGGGGCAACGACCTCGACTGGTCCCTCAAAGCCACCGATGGTACCTGCTCTCTTCTCTTATCTCCTCAAATATCCCGGCGCTCACTCCCATTCAGACTTACAACTCGATGGCGTCGAGTTCAGCTCGCTGCCCAGCGGACTCCACCTCGTAGAGCAGGACGTCGTGTACGTCTCTGTTCCCCTTCCTTTAGCCCTCGCCTCACTTTTTCGGTATAGGTACTTCACGAAGGACGGCCTGCGCGGCGTGTGCGTCTTTACCCGCCGTCAGACATCCGAGCAAGGCCAGCGCGGCTTCCGTCTCTCCTCCCTCGGCATCCTCCTCGCGCGTTCCCTCCGCCCGCGCCCTTGGCGCCACGTCCCCGCACTCAAAGCCCTCGTGCGCGATCTTCACTCCGATTCCGCTGCCCAGGGAGATAGCAGCCAGGACGTCTGGGAGCCCGCGCGGCGGTTCTTCGAGCTGCGCAAGGCACGTCTCGAAGATCTAGGCGGCGCTGGTGCGTGGCATAGGTGGGGTGAGGAATTAGAATTTGATATAGACGATGGTGGGGTCGAGGACGGTAGCGATGGGTACGAGGTAAGTCGCAACGCTTAAAGAGAGCTTTCCGACTAGTTCATTCTTTATAGCAGTACACGCACGCTTCCCCGACGTTGCACCTCCCCCACCTCCTACGTGTACTGGGGCCCTCCTCGCTCACGCTATACAAGCATGTTCTCGGCCGCCGACGAATACTCATATACACGCAGCCGCCCGTCGAAGCGGCGTGCTTCCTCTGCCAGGTAGCCGCGGATATGTGTTTTGAGGACCAGACAATCTCCACAGCCCAGGGCGAGGGGTCCGGTGCTTCCCCGCAATTGAAGGGTAAACACAAAGAAGGCATCAACGTCCTCGGCAGTGTGACGCTGCACGACATCGACATGCTCGAGCGCGAGTCGCGGACCGGGCGCGGCTGGATAGCATGCACGACCGACGCGGTCTTCCTCGAGAAGCCGCAGTATTACGACCTGATCATCGACTTAACTTCCTACGCACCCACCGAGCGTCGCGCGCGACCGGGCCTGCAGCTAGCGATCAAGGAGCCATACGTGCGCAGGCCGACCTACCGTCTCTCCACGATACGCTTCACCTGGAGCGACGTAAAACTGGTACGTAACCCCGCTCCCAACGTTTGCTTGTTCCTGAACCCCGGGCAGTGGACCGAACTCGACCGTATACTCCAGCTCGACGCGGACACGAACGGCGTCGCGCGCGCGCATCGTGCATCGTCTCCGGTCTGGGCGTGGGCGGACGCGTGGGGCGTGTACGAGGACGTATGCGTCGTATGCGCGAGGCTCTGCTCCGGCCTATGGCGCAGCGGCAATGGCAATGGAACCGGTGGATCGCGCGACCAATGGTCGTGGACCGGGTCCCCGCGCGAACGATCCGCGCGCCGCCGCGCGCATATGCGTGCGCACGGAGACGGCATCGAAGGGCGCCGGTCGTCATACCGCTCGCACGATGATGACGAGGACAGCGCGGGTAAATATGACTCTAGCGACGAGGACGGGGACGGGGACGACGCGGTGCTGGTGCGCAGCCGGCAGACGCGCACGACGCTCGCGCTGCTCCAGACGTTCCACGCGCAGACGCGCTTCCTCCTCTCCCGCCTCGCTACCGTCCTCCCGTCCACCGCGTCTCCTCTCCCAGATGCGCAGCTGACGCCGCGCGATTTGCTTGCGCTCGCGCTGGGCCCGCTTAGTAGTCTCGATGCGCGCTTCGTCGAGTGGCTTGCGGAGGAGTATGCTGGCGGCGCGCGCGTGTCTGTGCGCCGTGGATGGCGCGACTTGCTTGGCGGGCTCGTGGGTGCCGCTGTTGGGGGGTCGGGCGCAGCGTCGTCGTAGTACTCCCCATGGCTTATTTTGAAAGCACGGGTGTGGGATGGACGGTTGACTCCTGGTACTGCGGCGAAGTCGTGCCTTTGAATGTACATACCATACTTATCGCCTTATCTATCTTTCGCTCTGTCCGTCCTCCTTGTCGCCGCCTTTTATACCTCCGATAAAATACCCTGTGCATAGATTTCCCAGTCTGATCTGAACGAACGTTGGTTTTTGGAAAACCGGTCAGGTACGCGCAATACGTGCAGATTGCCGCGGGGAGTACATGTGCGAGCCCAGTCTGCGTGTATCCTTTCTCTGGCTTGGCTCGGACATCCCTTGCATGTTCAATGCAAGCGGAATTTCTCCGTGCTGGTGGTCCGCTTACTACTCATAGTACTGTATGACAATACAATAATCACAAACATCTGACTACTGCCTTCAAGTTGCACTCCATGAACCATCCACGATTGTATTATTTGTATATAAACCCCTGCTATCGCTGCTTAACAGACCATCAGTTTTATCTCCATCTTTCCCCTCTTCTTACGACTTATAGTTGACGCGTTGACGAATCATGCAAGGAATCATGTCTACCTGCTCAACGTCACCGCCATCCTGGGCTGGTCGAAACCAGCTTCCTACCACAACGACGGAATCTTATATCCACACTATAATATATGGCCCCCACACACGTGCGCATGCAGCGCCGAAGAAGCAGGCCAGCATCTCAAAGCCTACAATTAGTTCAAGCATTGCCCATCCCCGAGCGCGTGGACAAGAAAGACCCCAGCCGTCCTACGAACTGCGCTCATGAGCATCCCATGCGTGAATAGGACGGATGTCAGGACCCTGCGTGCGTCCACTTGCCCACCTTCTCTCGCCCCTTCGTTCTGACTGACTGGACGTGCATCGGACAGAGCTTCGCGAAGATTGCACAGGCCGACTCGGATGCGTGCCCCACCGTATTTGGCCCTGAAAATGGTCGCCAAGCCGGAGGACGCGTTCGAGTTGCCCTTCAGCCACGCTGCGTCTGCGTCTACCTCCGCGACTGCCCCGACCTTCGCACCCTCTGTGCCCGTGCTGCCTAGCAGCACGGGCGGCGCCTGCATGATCGGACTAATAGGCATTGGCGTGGGCGCTCTCTGGGGCTGCGACCTCGAACTCATCTCCCCCCCCGATCCTCCGGCGGCGCGCAGTGATGCCCATCATCCAAGCGCAGGCACGAAAAAAGCCCGCCGTGGGACATAGAGTTCAAGTTCCAAATCGACAAGGGCGCCGCGTTGAAGACGAGACGACATAGTTGTGTCATGGACAAATCCATCGTGTCTGTGCTGCGTGCAAAGTAGCGGCGGGGATAGTTTGGTGGCTTTTCACAGTACTACTGTAGTAAGTATTTGTGATAGCATGTACAATAATCCGGGGTCTGAATATAGTTCTGAATGTCATTCTTCTCAAATACCCTCCGACCCATCTCACATCCCTGTCGGTTATACTAGTTCGTCAAATCGACAGCATCCGACCTTGTGGTCCTCTCAAAGAGACCAAACCAACCCCTCAAGTGCAGTATGCACCCGATTTTCGTCGCGCAGGACAATGCGGCTAACCTCGCGCTGGCCCGGCACTCAAAAGCATCCAGGCGCGCGGCGCACATGCCTCATCACAAAGTCCGTAGCGCAGATACTCCCTACGTCCATCCCTGTCCAACTTGCTCGCCGACCTGGCCACCAATCCGTTCCGCCCAGTCTTCGCCGTGCAACCCATGGCGCGAGGACGTAATGATGACTCGTCGCTTGCGTGGCTAACAGCGTCTGCCACCATGCGCGACATCCCGTCCGCGATGCGCGGGCAAACTTCTATCGGGAGCGGCAAGATGAAAGTGCACTACATCCACACGCTCGATGTTGTGCTGCTCGTGCTTGATGCGCACGACGGGGCGGCGGCGAACTGGTCGAGGAGGAGGTGCGAGGTGCACGAATGTGTTTGTGTGGTTAACTACCATGGAATCTGGGTGAAGCACGATGTCCGAGCGGCGGTCCTGATACATTGGTCTATTGTACATAGCGCGAAAGGACATAAAAATGTCATACTATGAGATCGACATGAACGTAGAGGACGGTCGTCGCATCAAAATGTGTGTACCTGACGAAATTGGTCGGATGGTAAATAGAGTATTCTGTAGACCCTGGTAGGATAGAGAGGCTGTCGATCATTCATGTGCTCGTATCACTAGGGGGGTCATCGTTCCCAAGTTGCATGGCTACGGAGCGGCGATCGATGATCAGGTCCACGGGCCCGCAGGCGCCGAAGATGGCTCGATGGTTTCCGGTATCGAAGGTGAATCCCCAGGGCTCTTCAAAGAAGGTACTTCGCAGCGCGGGCATTATTTCTGTCTGCCCTGTAGCACTTGGTAGGGAAAGAGCGACTTGCGGACCCAGTGGCTCGGATACATAAAGCTCCTCCACAGCGGCAAATGGGCGGAAAACGTGACGCCACTCCGCAGGGTCCACGTCGACTTGCCCGCCTTCTGGGTCAGTTTCTGACTCGGAGTCAATGCTGAGTCGTTTGACACCGGAGAGGAGAGGTAACGACTGGGAACAAATATGAGCCAGGGATGGAATTTGCCGATCTAGTTCATAGAATGGGATATTTAATGAAAAGGATCCGCTCCGATCTCCTGTCGATCGTCCCACCGTGAGTGAGAGACCAATACCACCAGAGAGTATTACCGCCTTATCGGGTGACCTTAGTCCCTCTGTGCGACGAATAAACTGAAACAACTGTGGAACATAGAAGGTGATTCGATGCTGGAGGAAGAACCCTACGTAGCATTCATGAAGTGAAGGGGTGTCCATTCTGGCTACGAGGGCCTCCAAGTATCCGCAACTCCCCCTGAAAGCGAACTCGGTGAGGGTGGAAAGGGTAGATCGAGTAGGCGGAAGAGGATGCCTTCTCGTTTTACAAGAGCGCCGGGAACTGAATCCGATTTCAAGTGCCTTGAGCTGAAGCAAGTTTGATAGACTGTCAACCATCGCTTCCGGGGAAATAGAACCAGGAGTCGGTATGTCCACAAGGCGAAGCTCGACGAGGTCCCCGAAATTCAAAATAACGCTTGGTAATGCTGGGAACGAAATGGCGCGGAAAGAGATCCTCTGTAGACAGGTAGATCCATCCAAGAAACCTTGAGAAACGATAGGCACTCGTATCCAATGGCCTGATAACCAGAACCGAAGGTTTGTCAATGCATGAAACGGCTCCTGCATCACACCTGAAACCTTTTCTAAAAATGAGCGTGGTGCAGCTAGCTCGATCGAGCATACACGATCGGGGTTTTCGAGCGCAGTAAGGATGTTATCCTCATCTTCGGAAGATGGCGGGGAATGCCACAGGAATTTGTAGCTTATGACGATGGGAAGTGTTGGTGGCCAACAGTCCAGGTACTTCCTCACAGGTGTTCCAACCGTACAAAGGAGTTGCAAATCCAAATGGCGCGGGGACGCAAAGACGAGATGTCGCCAACTTCTGCACACGTGAACTAGCGTGTGCCATTTCCAAGGGCGATCCGGGAATTCTTTGAGGCTGTCTCTATAGAAACAGAATATCTTCAAGAGGACATCGTCGGTGAGCGTTTTATTCACCCCTGTTCCAATAAAAAGGTGAGCGATGTGAAGGTCACTGCTTGGACTCCGAATCGGACATACCTCGGCGGCACAATTCTTTTCCAGATTCTTCTAAATCGCCACAAAGCATGATGCCCCGGCGTCCAAGACGAAAATCGTCTGCAAATGGCAAGTGCAAATGGCAAGTTGGCAAATTACGGTCGTGGGATTGTTGTAACGTCGATTAACCTTAACCCCGGTCGCGACTAGGCGGCGCTTTCCGAGTCTATTTGATGCACACAGTCAGTCTTTGACTTTTCGCATACTTTCCACGGTCCGGTCCGCTCGGACCGTAACTCAGATTCAGACTCCGCTTTTTTTGAACTTTCTTTCTCTTTTTGTTTTCTTTCATAATCATGGTCAATACTGTAATGACTAATGTAAAATATACCCTAGAAAACAAAAGTAAATAGTGCATAAATACTGTAGCAGATAAATAATGTGTGTCTATGTATCACTTTGGGATTGACCTGTGATTCAATCAAGGATTCAATCCATGATAGTTAGTGTATGTCAAAAAAAAACACAACACTTCAGTAGCTGTGCAACTGGCTCCTTGTAGCTAAAGGGGCCATGGGACTGGATCATGAGTGATCAATTCATGATCTGCCAATTACACAATCATGCAGTAGGCACTTATCTGAAGAGCAGGTCATGTCTGCAGCAATGTAACCCAGGCTTGTATCAAAAGCCCACACAAAGTGCTTAGTCAGATGAAGAGTTGGGCACCCAACTCTTCTGTGTTGTGTGAGATCTTCATGTGAGCTCAGAGATGTCAACGAGTTATCGCCAAACGAGTGTACTCACGAGTGTGACTCGTTTGTGACGAGTACTTGTGTCCGCGAGTACTCGTTCCCACGAGTACACGCGAGTACGAGTTTCCTCTTTCGATCGCGCGAGTACTCGTGTACTCGCGGGGTCATGTGACCATTTCTGGGTTGGCAAAGCAAAGACTGTTTTATTGCACACACTATATAACTATTACTACAGTACTACTACTAGTAATATAATCTGCTGTGCTTGCAATCCGTGTCGTCGTATCGGTGCCGTTGAGTCGTTGTTGTTGGCCCATTGCCGGCGTGTCGCGCATTCCATTGTCGACTCTGAGTCGACGTCATCGGCAGCCATCGCCCCGCCTTCGTAAGTCGACAGGCATTGCCCCGTTGTCGTAATTGATTGACCCGTTGTCTGAGTCGTGGTCGATGGGCATTGCCCAGTCGTCGTATCAATGGGCATTCGCCCATCGTGGTTGTGTTGCCGCCGTCACGCGGGCCTCGCCCCATGGCTGTTGCTGGTGTCGTAGCTGCGTTGGCAGGGTTCTGGCGGCGGCTGGTGGTGTTCGTGCAGCTCAAAGCTGCGTCGGCGGACTTGAGGCATGTTGTCGTAGTGTTGTCGTAGTCGTAGTTGGTCGTTTGCGGTGCATGTGGCTTGGATTGGTCGGAGATTCTTCAGCCATGTATGAAAATGGCAATCACCGAGCGGGCGTGGAAAAGGTTGCCACAGGCCACGGTGGCTTCCCATGCTCAACTACGACAACCACAAACTCGCCAGCGTATGTCCTGTCCCAAACACGACAACGACGGCCTGTCACGGCCATCCCAACTAGGGATGCTGCAGTTCAGTTCAGAACCAAAGTTCAAACCTGAACTTTTTCAAACTGGACTGAAGTTCAGTTCAAGGTTCAGCATTTGCGCAGAACCGGACCATAAGTCCAGTTCGGGGTTCAGGGATGGCAGAACCACATTGAACCAGGTTTGAACCCGAACCGAACCCTTTCCAACATGAGTTCTTAGACTTTTAATTACCTAGACGATCTCAGACTCAGACTACTAGAGAATGAATCATAGTGCAAAAAAACCCGTCTATTGAATAGTATCATGATGTGGGACAAAATACTTACAGGTAGCTAAACTGAGAACTAAACCCTACACCCCCGCCACCAATCCTACTGCTGCCTCGCTGCTGCCATTCCTGCCGTCGCCCGTTGCTGGCTAACGTTGTCCACTGGGGCCATTGTCATCACTGTCTTCACCTTCGTGGTCGCTGCAATGCGCCGGTGGGGCGCGTGTGATTGATTGCTATCGCACAACATCCGGGTCATGTGCCTGAGGTTCTTGCCGTGGTCCTTGCAATGAGTCGCAACCATTGCACGCTATCGCGGATGTTACGATTTTCCCCTCTTCGCCTCCTTCACTCCCATCTTGTGACCCATATTCCGTACCGACTTTCTATTGTACTTTTACGATACGATCCGCTTCGATTCGGACCCTGGCTCTTATCTCGCGCCTAGCGCATGACCGTTGCGACGCCCTGTGGCGCGACTTCCAGAACCCGCTGACGACTTCTGATCCACACGTCGTCCCGCGGAATTCCCTTGTTCCCTTTTTGTACTTTCCCCTTGTTAGCTC
>JAKEYF010000367.1:0-55111 GCA_021527775.1 Lactarius sanguifluus | reverse complement strand
TCGTAACGTGATGACGAATGCCGCTCTGCGTACCCACGATCTCGGTCGCGTTCGCGGTCTCGATCTCGATGATCGTCGCGAGACGAACGATGTTCACCGCCCCGGCCAGTGGAACCGCCGCCGCTACTAGGCGCGGGTGGCGGAGCAGCTTGTTTTGCGTTTTTCCCTCTCCTCCCTGAACTTGGTCAACATATTCCTCAGTTCATGGTACCCCAGGTGCATCTGTGCTGGCGAGTGAGTATGTGAGAGTGACCAGGCGAGTGTCAGGAGTGATTACTTTGCCTCCGAAGTGGTCCGCCAAACGACGATCAGAGTCCAACACGGAGAGGTAGGCGCCGCACACATCACACACGCGCAATTTTTGGTGGCCGGATGCACCCGACGTGTCTGTAAGTTGTTGGAGATCGCGCTGAAAGCAACCGGATCAATTTTCGGGCACATGCCGCGGTGGTCACGGACCCACCTCTTTTTCCGCCTTCTCGCTCTTTAACGCCTCGATGGCCGCCATCTCCTTCATCGACTCTTCTACTTTCCCTTGTTCCCCTGAACAAACTAAGCTTCGCCCGCACCAAAAAAAGCGCGGTAAATAGCCTACCGAATGCCTCAATCTTCTCCGTTCCGCCCTGAATAGCCAGCTCTATCTCAGCAATCTCACGCATCTAAAAGCACGCGCCATGTTAAGTCAGTCCCATGTGGTGGTTGGAATGGAGGGTCAACGGACAAGGTTTGTCGTTTTGGCGTTTTCCTCGGGCGTTTTTTCCAGCCGCCTCTGCGCGGTTCGGATACGGCGGTCGCATTCGTCCACAATGCAAAAATGTTATTCTCGTATTCCGTCTGGAATTTGGCGAAGATAGGGTCGCCAGGGTTGGCTTCGCGAGCGGCGAGAAACTCTGTCTTCAAGCGTTCCGTATGTGACTTCGGGCACGCCCCGAGGTCCATTTTCTGCGACGGAGAATCGCATGGAGAGGGTTGTCAGGGGCATAGGATCAGAAACTGGGAGAAAACCATACGGTATTGGTGAATAACGTGTGCGGGCAGGTTCCACAAAGGAAGTTGCGGCAAACTTTTTCATCTGACCAAACTAAGTTAACAGTCGCGATACCCATAGCCTCGGGACCCATCATTTGCTGGGAAAAATGAAAGTCGCGTCAATCCAGTGGAACAAGGACGGTCACCCCTGGGCACCTGCGTACCTCCAACAGCTTGCGTTGCATCTCCGCGAGGCGACCCATCTTTGCTGAAGAAGCTTTTGTCGCGATAGGATTGAATGAGATAAGTCGGAGTTCACGAACACTTCAACTGGACTTGGTGGTGTGTTGCAAACGACCAACAGTTCGTGACCGAATTTGCTGATGTTTGGCTCGCATTTCTTGTTTTGGCTCTGTGGGCTTACCGAATAAGCGCCGTCGTCAGCGGCGAGCACGAATAAAGTAAAAGGCATAAGATCCATCCGCGTTCCTTCTTGGACGCTCTTGGACGACTTAACGTTACGGTCTGCTTGAACTCGATTACACGTGGCTTGCGTCCATTGACGGCGGGATATTTCCGAATCCCGAGCCCACACCCCTCCTGGGCGTCGCAGCGCTTACATTTGTGGCGAGATATGTACACGATATTGGAACTACCCGCGGGCGTATAACTGGACAGATGTGCCCCAGAAAATGGTTGGCATGCGAAACGTATACAACCAAGGCCATTGAATACTCGAACCCACGTTTGTCCACAGTGCAGTCAGAAACAATTGTTGGCATCAATCACCATTGACCTTCATCGACCTTCTTCGCTCCGCTGTTCCCTGCAGATACACCTCTACGCGATAGAGTTAGCGGGAGCGGTCACTTTACCATATCTGATTACCCCACTGGCAGTCGACCGCGTTTGCCACAAGCCGGCAGTTAGGAGGACTAGCTTCGGAATGGCTTTATGGAGCGAACAATATCTGGGTGCCCGCCTCTGGATCTACATTGGCTACGGGGGGCACACGACCAAGACCATCGCCTGCGCGTTTTTCGCCCCCCGCACGATCCGACTTTGCTTCAATTGAGGTGGCCAGTGACGTGAGGAGAACTGGCGTTTCCCCACCACGGCGCGATCAGAATTCTAGCGCTTATTCGGCCCTCATAAATGAATAACTATTATAAACTTATTGCAACACGTGCTATCCGACCGTGGAGCATGGAAGGCATCTGTACCTAGGCGCCTTCCTCCCACTGGCCTTGCTGGCACGACCCCCCTGTCTGCTTGCTTATCGGGCGTGTCACTCGAACAGAACCATTCTATGGAGGTGAGGTTCCGTAAGTAACTAAGGGAGCGGAGGTTGTTCTATGTAGCACGATGCGGCGTCGTGTCATGTCACGATTGAGGTACCGACGGATTCGCGCTAAAATCCGCACGAGGCCTCTCGCGGCGCGCTCCGCATCCTAGGACCTCCTCTACGCCGTCGAACCCCTAGCAAGCCAACTTCACCGTGATATTGTCTCTCGACTCTCCGGTGCGGGGAAAGCAGCGGCTTACGCAGTTTAATGTTGGGGCTCGTGGGGTCGTGTGACGATAGTGGGGTACCAGACGATGTCACAATAGCACGCCCTCGGGGACATAGAGTCTCCATCGTCGATTGTCTGGAGTTCACGCCATCTCCTTCCTTGTCCAAGAAAGCCAATGAGTTGATGCGATCAACTATTCGATCAACGTTCTTCCCCAGAGGATTGGGGTTTGTGATCCGTACCCACTCCCCTGGGTCCACTTTTTTTTTTTGGGCGCGTAGAAAAGCCGTTCCACATTGAACGGCGAACAGTGTTGTGGGTGCTTTGCGACCAGGGTTGTGACTGTGATAGAGAAACTTCAATCTGCACCTTATCAGCGACTACATAACCACATAACCGATAATGCGGTAGTACTGTAGGGACCATGTCAGAGGAAATGTATCGAGTGAACTCCTGTGAAGAGAGCGCCACAGAATTTTCAGCGGCCTCGCTGGACATTCATTCTATTACGGTACCCCGTAAAAGGGTTAGCGCCATCGCCAACTGACACTGCAAAATAAATTAAAACCTCCCAGTAGTACCAGTCTACCAGAGTGCTCTGTAGTAAGTCGCAGTGCACCAAGGTATGTAGCCATCCACATAGTCGGGTGGAAACCAGAAAAGTGGTAAAGCCTCCGTGCCCCAAACCCAAGTTTCCATGCTAGCTGTTAGCACTTCGATGTATACACGACAGGTGTGCGGTACACGCCAATAAACAATGTGGTCCAAAGACAGCTGATTGTGCGCTGCGTGAAGATACATTACGTTATAGCAAGTTACCTCACAAGACACAGCGTGATGTTCAAAGTGCGCTTTGTCATCCGATCAGCAGGCCATACACACAAGACCGGAGGCCGACACACTATATTATAGGTCATTCCCGTCGAGCTTATTCTAGAAAATCGGCGGCCGGTCGATCATACACACTAAAAGGTCACGAAGTTGCGTTTGGGTCGATGCAAGATGTTTCGTGATTGCTTCAGGTTGTACAATAACCCAGGGTCATTACGGGAGAAGCACCGCCCGGGGTGTCCGTGTCGGCACTGAACATTGGACCATACGTCAGCCAAAATGCGCAGTTCGACACGTACCATTTCTTATCCGGAACCAGATCCGAGAGGAGGTCAGCTGCCTCGTGATACCTAGTATTGGCACTCGATACCATACCTTATGCACTCTATCCGACGACTCCCATTAAGACCATTAATATTTGACTCGGGATCACGAGACACTAGCTGTGCATTCCCGACTGGGGCTAAATGGACGCTGCGATATCACCGCTTGGGATACGCGGGAGATCCTGTGCTCGCTAAGGACCAGCCAGTTTCGAGGACGAGGATCACACCTGATTGGATTTTCGATTATTTGATATCATCGATCGTTTGTTGCGTAACTGTGGTTCTATCAGCGATTACACTCCGTGTGATATCGGAAAAAAAAACATGTAGGTATCAGGCCAAGAACGCTTGCGGCGTGCAGGGTACCGAATTGTCGCGCAAGCGTCTTTGGATCGAGGCGGAAACAGAAACGGGGATGCGTGGATCGATGCCATCAGAGTTGTTCGGTGGCTATTGTCCTGTGTCCGAAAGTCCTTGCACAGTAGCTCTAAGAGGAAAGCAGCTTATCTTCGGTCGAAGCTTCTGACACAATAACTGCCGTAACGGTTCACTTAACAGGCCGGGCCGAGAGTAATTGGGGAGGAAGTGACCAAGACGTCATTCGCGCGAGACAGTCACGACGTTGCAATTCTGGGCTACACGTACATAGAAATCGACCACATCACGGTCGAAAAGCCCGCCTCCGACGATCTGACATCATTTTATGTGTTGGCGAGCACTAGAAAGCAGATTGGTACTCAGAAAGGTCGAGTGATAGTGATGGGTTGTCACACAAGAGAGAATACCGAAGACAAGGATCATGGACGGAAAGGAAAGGCTATTGTCTGGACTTCGACCGCGACTAAGAGGGGTGTAAATGCGGCACAGGGCATTCGTCAGAAGTTCGGGGCTAGAGATTGATAGGGCCAAGGGAGAGGAGATCTAGCAAAAGCGGTCGCTGGATCGACCACAATCAGTCAACTAGGTGGAGTCATTGGGTGGGGTGAGCAAGTGACGAACCTCTTCAATTTCGAGCGGCGATCGAGAAGCGCTTCTGCTAAACGCCCTTGTTTGCGTGCGCGTTTAAGCTTTAGATAGGACGTGAGTAGTACTCGGGTGATCATAGACAATTTTCGCACTTCTTTTTTATCATCCATTGATACAACGGACCTCCCGGCGCCCCATGCTTGGTATATGGAGCTAGAATGCCCAACTTAGACAGGTGAAGGAGACAACGTGAAGAACTTACTTTGTGCCCTTTTCGTCCATTGACGGTTGGTCCAGTACACCCCCTTTCTTCCTCTCCTCCTCGTGCGCCTCTCGCTTGTACTTGTTCTGGATCTTGACATAGAACCTCTCTTGAAACCCTACAGTATCACTGTCACCGCGGAGCGCTAGCTGCCCGCCGGCCACTTCGTCGATGCTGAGGTATTTCTCATAGACGTTCATGAATGCGACCATGCCGTCCTCGAGGACGACAGGTGTCCACTCCTCCTGGGGACCACGTGCCTCGCGGTCAGCCGTGACGAGTCCGTGCTTGTCGCACGAGAGAAACTTGCCCTCTCCAGTACCTGTGCGCAAGTTGATGGTCCCCGCCCCGGCGACACGAGTCGTCACCCACACCTGCGAAACCTCGGTGGGTGTCCGGTCCAGGACGCTCCCGCCATCCTCGAGTTTCTCGAGCGGGTGCACCGCGATGCGGTTGCGCGTACCGTCGAAGGAGACGCAGATGGGAGACGGGTCGGATGGATGGAAGATAAATGTCGGGCCTCGGATTTCTGTGGCTTGGTCCGGGTGGACCCACTGTTCGGGACTCGAAGCGTCCTGAGCATCGTGTCGCCGGCGGCGGGACGGGCCCGTACCGTCTTCGACTTCATCATCATCGCGTGTTCGTTTCTTTTTAACCTTTTCACCTTTGTATTTGAGTCGTAAGCTCTTTGATGGTTTGACGTCTGCCATGTCTCGCTCTTGTTTGAGTAGAGTGGATGTATGCGTAGTGGTCATGTGACTCGACATGGTACGCATACACGTGATGCATGCCCAAATATGGGTCCTGTCTACATTCGTAAACCCAGTTTTCCGTCGTCGCCGTCAACAACGCCCTCAAGACCAACATGAAGTTCAATCCTGGTTAGTTTTCAACATTTCTCACTTCAGGTGTACATTTTTCTCGCAGTGGTGTGGTTATATACCTGTTATTGCTGAGAGTTTCGGGTGGATTGATAGTGTACGGGTTGGATGGTGTCTATACGAACCTGGGACACTTGGGATAAGAGTGCTGATTTCCGCATTTCCGTAGATGTTTCGTCCTCCCGGCGCAAGTCGCGCAAGCAGCACTTCTCCGCACCTTCGTCGGTCCGCCGCAAAATCATGTCTTCGCCGTTGGCGAAGGAGTTGCGCAATAAGCATCACGTACGTTATGTTTTGTCCAGCACTCGGTCCATACGCTGACAAGCCTCACTGTGATAGGCACGGTCGCTCCCCGTCCGGAAGGATGATGAGGTGCGGATCGTCCGAGGAAAGTACAAGGGGCGTGAGGGCAAGGTCACCCAGGTGTACCGCAAGAAGTGGGTCATCCATGTAGACCGTGTCCAGCGGGACAAGGCGAACGGTTCGAGCGTGCCCATCGGCATTCATCCCAGCAACATTGTCATCATTAACATCAAGCTGGATAAGGACCGGTGTGTTCGCTCATTGTAACATCTCAGGAGTTCGGTCTAACGACGACATTGTAGGCGGGCCATCCTTGACAGGAAAGATCGCACTAAGACGGCGAAACCGTCTGATGACGCTGTTGTTGATGTTAGTGGTCGCCACTTTTCTTGTCATGCTATCTTACTGACTTTCGTGAAGTGATTGGTTCATGGATGGTCGCTTTGTCTCACGTTGTCTTCTCTCATGATTCCTCCAAAAGCAACCGCATGTACCTATGTACCCACCCGATGATATGTTTCATGGGCGTTCATCAAGCTCCTAAGTCCCCCCAACAGTACACTTTCATTGTCAACATTGGTCATACAGCAAGGCGTAGCGTGAAACCTTCAGCTCAAAGCGCGCAATAATTACGATTAGAAAATAACATCATTGTCCTTGCTGCTCAGGAGATCGACATGAGCACTCTCGTCTTCCACGAGTGACTCGACTACTGGCGCTGCAACTGCTGCAGGGCCTGGTTCAAGTGACTGTGCCTGTGTTGCAAGCTCGGCTTTCCTCTTAGCTTCTGCGGCATCGGCGTCGCGTTTCTTCTTTCCTTGTACCTTTTTAAGTCTATCGTCCATGAATGTCGTTCACATTCATGAGCTGCAGAAAAAGTGAGTAGACGCACCGGAAGAACTCTTCGCGGTCCATCTCGTCCAGCTCGCTAATGATATATTTGATCGTATTGTCGAGTCGGGGGATGACGACGTGCTCTATGGCATTCACCCGGCGATTCGTCGCGCGGATGACCTCGTCGAGGATCATGAACGCCGTCTGGAGTGAGGCGAGCTCGACGAGCGTCTCGACCGCCTTGGCGTACACCTCCTTCGAGCGCAGCACCTGCTGGCCGCCTCTCCCAAGGCCAGTCAAATTAAAGTCTAAGAAAAGATCGCCACGCACGCACACATGGGTATGAGACAGTCAGGCGAGAATAAAGACGTATGGTGAACGAACGTACCGGTGCCGGGAACGCGGTCGACCTCGAAAGCGGGAAGCACGACGCCAGAGACGTTCTCCTGCTTGGCCCTAACCTTGAAGGATGCGGACTTTGCCTGCTCCTGCACGAGATAGGCGATGTCGCCCGTGGCGTAGGTGACCTCCGCGAGCGAGAAGGACGCGAGCTGCATCACGCGGCCCATCTTCCGCTTTGCCTTTTTGTCCCTATTAACTAGCGCACGGGTAATGAGAGAAGTTTTCGTACCTCGTCGACTTTGCGCAGGATCGCGCGGAAGCGCGTGGTCAGTGCGTCGCGCTTTTTGGCGAGCAGCGAGTGCCCCGTCTGCGCGCCCTTGAGACGGGTCTTGGTGTTCGTGAGTGCCATCCGCGTTGGGAAAATCGATTCTCGGGGGCCGGTGCCAGACATGGTGATTCGTGGGGATTAACGTAGATTGCGATGGAGTGTGAGATTGCGTGAGAGAGAGAGAGAGCAGGAGCACAGGACAGATATAGGTACACGGCCCGAGGTTCCGGGGATTCAGATTTCAAAATCATGCACAACAATCCATGCACATGGCTCGAGGAGATAGCACAACAGCGATGAAAGTGCTACGACAAAATAGATTTCATAAACCAGTTCACAAATTTATATGGAAAGGCCCTGACTAAGAGGCATCGCGACCTCCCAGCAGAGAGGTATCTTAGTGGGTCTGACATTTGATCCCCACCCCAACCAGAAATGCTCTCCTGATCCGCGTCGGCGCATTAGATAGCCTAGTTGCTATCTGCTGCTAACTAATACATCGCCCAAAGAAAAAAGATGAACAGTTCGCACTGAAGATATAACACAAGGTCCGCGTTGACCCCTCCCTCCGAAGTTCGAGAACGAGAACGGCCCCGTACGGTCTAAGCGACAGTATACTTGCCATAATTTTTCTCCGGGTCAAAAACCTAGACGGGAGGTAGGTTAGCAAGTCGCCTCTAGGTAGTATGCATTGATACATCAGACTAACCTCCCATCGGGACGCTGGGAAGATGTGCTTGTTGCGTTGATACCAACTACGTTCTACGACCTTCCCAGCATGGGACTCGTCCTTCTCTTTTGTGGCGTCGGCGAGCAGCCGCACATCGTCGTGAACGTCAAAATTGAACAAAGGCCCTGACTTGCCGCGCGCCTTGTTAATTATAAAGTCGTAAAACGTGTGGTGCTGACAAATGAAGGTGAATTACAGGGAGGGGTGGGCAAATATACAGTACATACGTGTGGAATAATGAGGTCTTCCTGCAATTGAGAGTGAGGTTATGCAGACAAGACAGGTCGTGCGAAAATCCACATACCTTGATGTACATGAGATTGTCGACATTGACGCCCCTGAGTTCAGGGAATTGATGTCGACACCTCTCCAAGAAGGCTGCGATATCATCGCCCTTCTTACACTGACGAGCCAGGTTAGCACGGTGGGGAAAAAAAAGTAAAAAGATTAATTCACCGTAACGCTCCTCCGGTGACCGCTTCCATCCCAGTAGGAATAGGTGATTTCAATCTCCTCCTTTTTCATGTCCTCCTGCCGCTTTAGCCACTCCTGCCGCAGCTGTTCTCGTTCGCGACGCTCGGCGTCCTCGCGCTCACGGTCTGGCAAGAAAGAGGTATCCACGGTCGGGTTCTTTCGGAACTTCTTACGTTGCTGGGCTTCGGCGTTCGCACCGTTGTTCGGTGTGGCTGTTCCAGAGGTAGAATCTGCGGTGTCGCCGTCGTCGTCGAGTGCGAAGGAGAGCGTAGTAGCTTTCGCAGACTTCTTCCGTTTCTTCACCTTCTTCTGCTCCTCCCTAAACAAATTCTCCACATAAAATAAGTCATCCACGGAGCGTACGCGAGGCGTGCGTCCCAGAACGGTGAGGAGAACAAATAAAAAGGGCTTACTTGAGCTCATCTGTACGCGCCGCTTCGCGCGCTTTCGCTTCCTCCAGCTCCTTGCGCTTCTGCTGGAAATCCTCCAGCCTTACGAGACCGACGGTGCTGTTTTTGAGCGAGTCCTCCATCGAATCATTCTGCCCGACAAAGCGGTGCGCGGAGGGCCTGGCTTTTTCGGTCTCGTTGATGAGCTGCTGCTTTTGGCGTTCATACTCTTCGCGAGCCAGGTTGCGCTGCTTGACGAGAGCATCCTCGCGACGCCCCTCTCCCGTGTTATTCGACATAATGGTTGGGTGATGAGTGGTGGTATTGGCGTAATGTGTGTGTGGGTGAGAACCAACAACGAACTGAACTGAGTTTGAAATCAAGCACTTGCACTTGCGATGGTCCACATACTCGGTGTGCAGCTCTTTGAGAATAATGTCGTCAGGGTCTGTCCTCCTGTCCTCTTCTTGCTTTACTCTCAGCTCACATACCATTTAGCATGCACTGACGCGCTTCTACGGGATCAGTGGCCACACGGCCGGCCGCATCTGCGCCCGCCTGCAGATCCACGACACCTGTCGCGTGCGCCAGCTCTCCGCGACGCAGCTGACTGCCATTGCCGCCTTCCTCTCCTCGCCCTCCACGTCCCCCGTCCCCCCGCGCACGCCCCTCGCCACGCCGGTGTTCCAGCCCGCCCCGCTGTCGACACCGCTACGGGCCCTCCCGGGCGCGCAGGCGTACTTCGCGCAGCTCGACGCGCCCCCGCCGCCGCTCCCGCGACAGAAGACGAAGGGAATGGACCCGCTGCGCTGGCTGCGGATCGAGGCGGACCTGAAGCGCGAGATGCGGGAGAACATTGCCCACCAGCGCATGATCGGCAGTTACGTCGGCAAGAGACACGCGATGGGTCTCCCCGTGCGTGGACAGAACACACAGACAAATGCCAGGACGGCGAGGAAGCTCAACAGGGTCGAGCGGCACCGATAATACTACTCCCCATACCAAAAACTAGCCGTTTAATAAGGGCTTGGCTGAGAGCCCATATCCACCCCACTCCCCGAATGAATAACAATGCGTTTTTATATCTATCATACAAACTGCATGCCAAAAAAACATTTAGTCGTCACCAACGGGCACTTCTTCCTCGAGGTATTTGACGAGTTTGACGCGGATCTCCGTCGTCTCATCGCCTCTCAAAACATCAGAGACAAACTGAGCTTCGACACGTATCTGAATCTGCGTCATCGTCGTTGAGTATGCGTGTCGGTTAACAGGCAAACAAGTATGTGTGGATTTCGCTCCGCAACGCACCATCTCGAGCGCACCGCGCAAAACACCACAGAGGACGTTGCTGAACCACAGCCCGCCCTCAATCGCCTCTTCTGGAAGCTCGACAAACTCCGCCAGCGGGTTCTCGTCTAGCGTGAGCGTGAAGTGTGGCTGGGACCCAGTCGCTGCGACCGTCTGCTGCTGTCCTTGCCCACTCGCGGGGGTGCTGGACCGTGGGGAGGCGGGCGGCGGTTGCGAGTGCGTGACGGTGGGAGTGACGTTCAGAAACGACTTGAAGCCGACCTGTGCGCACAAACGAACCCGTCAAGCGGCAGGGGAAGGGGGGAGGGAGAGGGAGAACGCCACCTTTGCGATGACCTCGCCAGTCTCCTTGAAGTCGGCACAGCGCCCGAGATTGCTGCGCGCGAGAAAGTCCTCGATCAAACGCGTGCCGATGTTGTAGCCCATCTTTTCGAGCTGCTTGTTCACCTCGGCGTAGTCCTCGTAGTCTTGTATGAGCTGCACGACGAGCGCGCCGTAGGTCATCGCGAACAGTTCCGCGTTCTTTTTGACGGGCGTCGAGTCAGTATCGGGTCGGTTGAGGGAGAAGAAAAACGCACTATCTTCTCTGTGCGCCCTTTCCATAAGTCCTCGCCGATGGCTTTGTACTGCTTGCTGGACGTCGCCATCGCGGGTTCCTCGCAGGAGTGTACTTGATTAGATTTCCATTTAGGGTCAGTCCACGCGTTGTCAAATTTCTCAATGTCGCGCCCCGAACTACAAGCACCGCCAGAGATCGTGCGCAGCTTACAGTAATTGTTTTCGCTGGCCTGGCGCTGACGGGATACACCATAGTACTACGGGGATGCAGAGGCCTCGAAATACACGAATAAGTTCGTCTCCTTTCCTTCCTCTCCGTTTCTAGCTTGAAAACAACAAAAAACGCTGAATCTGCAGCACTCGCATCCAGCAGATCCAAGCGGACATGACGTATCGCGCTCTGGAACTACTCAATCTACCACCGGGGGAACCGGCCTTCCTCCTCGATATTGGCTGCGGCTCTGGCCTATCCGGAGAGATTCTCGACGAAGAGGGTTATGTCTGGGTGGGCGTCGATGTCGCTCCCAGTATGCTCGGTGAGTATACGTCTTCCCACCCCCTTCAATATGGGATTTACTCGTATATTATTAGAGGTGGCCCTCGAACGGGAAGTCGAAGGCGACTTATTCCTGCAGGACATTGGGCAGGGCTTCGGCTTTCGACCAGGAAGCTTCGACGGCGCCATTAGCATATCCGTGCTGCAATGGCTGCTCAATGCCGAGACATCACACCCGACGTCCTCGCCGCCCCACCGACTCACCCGCTTCTTCACGACGCTCCACTCCGCGCTGCGCAACCCATCGCGTGCCGTGCTGCAGTTCTACCCGACCTCAGACGACCAGGTCCAGCTGATCACATCCATCGCGCAAAAGGCGGGCTTTGGCGGGGGCGTCGTCGTCGACTACCCCAACTCCAAAAAGGCACGCAAGGTGTTTCTCTGTCTCTTCGTCGGCGACGGTCGCGCTGCTTCTGCTGCACAGCAGTTGCCGGCGGCGCTCGATGGCGACTGCGGGGCGGAGGGCGAGGATGCGAAGGCAACGTTTGAGAAAAGGAGACAGCGGGAATCGCGAAGAGAAAAGAGTGGGAAACAGAAAGTGGCCAAGGGCGGGAAGGACTGGATCCTGAGGAAGAAGGAAGTACGTTGTTCCCCTTTCCCGGTCTTTCTCCCTCATTGAACACCTCCGACCTAGTTGTATCGGAGACGAGGGAAGGATGACATCCCTCGCGACTCCAAGTTCACAGGTCGTAAACGAAGAGCAGTCTTCTAGACCGGATTTTTTTTCATCTCATTTTTTGTGCGTTGTACAGTTGAATTGGTCATATTTGCATAAGAGTCATGTGCGCAAGTACGTGCAGTCGAGGAGGCGAAATATTTCGACCATGCCTGCGAGATCAGCACGCTTGGAGCTTCACACAGAGCTTCCCAAGCAAATAGTCAGATGACAATGTCTTCGTTTACCCAGACGAACAGCTGAAATTTCCAGGAAGGTGGAAGTAGGCGAGACTCGGAGTAGTTACTCGTTGGGGGATGATTCAGACAACATCCAATGAGAGTATCTCTCACGCGATCAGGGCTAGCACACCAGGTAAAGCTTCACCATAGTTCTTCCTCGCCCGGGAGCAGCCGTGGGGATTCTGTGCCATTGAAGCTCCGATCGGCGGAATAATCTCCTGTCTGATCAGGGTCATCAATGTCTATTCTATGATGCTCACTCGGTCTAGAACCCTCCTCGCAAACCGGTATGTTTTCTTTTTTTTTTTTGGCACGCGCTCGGGGACGGTTTTAGATGGTCGTGTATCGCGACGGGCGACAAACTCCCAGAAAATGTCCTCGTGGAGATATTCGATGTTTACCGGCAAGACATAGAACTCCAACCTCGTTATAAATACGTCTGGAACAGTAGAGACGGGTGGTTCAAGCTCGCTCATGTGTGCCGAATTTGGCGACGTGTCGTGCTTTCGTCACCTTCCCGTTTAGATGTGCACCTACTGTTTTCTCCGCGCAGGTCTTCGAAGGCAACCGTGTTGAACAGTCTCCCCCCCCTTCCGATTTTGGTCGACTATTACCCTGAAACCGGGACCTGGACGAAAAAGGATGAGAGTGTCGCACTTGCCGCTATCAGCGACCGTAGTCGTGTGCATGGAATTGCTCTTCAAAGACAATGCCCCGAGATGGCCAAATTTTTCCAGGCGCTGAGTTACCCTTTCCCCAAGCTGGAAAGTCTCGAAATCGGTCCCGCTTACTGTGACCATGAATTACTTCTTCCCACCGGGTTTCTCTCGGGTTCCTTTCTATCTCTGCGACGGCTTTCATTACGGATACTCCTACTGACACGCTTCTCCCCGCTATTATCATCCGCAACGGGCCTCGTCGAACTTACTTTGACCCTCAAAGTTACGTTCACTGCACTACCAGAAGCTTGGTTCGTTGCGAGTGTGCAGCGCATGTCTCACCTGCGTCGCCTTGAGTTGAGTCTAGATTACTATCCGGACGTCAGATTTTCCGAACTCCCGGAACTCCCCGCTAGGACAGGAGATGTTGTCCGACTGTCGGAGCTCACGCATATATTCTTTAGGGGCCATCGACTCTACTTGCAGGCGCTCGTGGTCAAGTTGGGTGCCCCACACCTGCAGCATCTCGACGTTGGATTCCTCCGCGGCGGGTCCCGTCTTTCCTTCCCTATTCCGCATCTCTGCAA
Organism: Lactarius sanguifluus; assembly: GCA_021527775.1. Taxonomy (NCBI): domain Eukaryota; kingdom Fungi; phylum Basidiomycota; class Agaricomycetes; order Russulales; family Russulaceae; genus Lactarius; species Lactarius sanguifluus. The sequence goes on along the minus strand of JAKEYF010000367.1, from coordinate 41,394 downwards.
GTTTATCTGTGATGCAGAATGTCAGTTCACTGAGGTTTCGTTGGGTTTTGGGTATCGACAACTCAGGTTTTGCGCTGGCACGAGTTCGCGGTCCCTTTTCGATGACCAACCTTTTACAATCGTCATTCCCGGACCTGTCTCGTTGGAGCAGTTGGGCCAAGAGCTCTCCGGGCCGTTGACCACCGTCGAGGGACTCAGCATTGCGTGGGACTCGGGCGGCGAATCGCGGTACACAAATGGTCGCATTCAATGGCGTGGATTTTTCAAACATGTCCCGCAAGTGAAAACGGTTCGGGTACTAGCTCGAGTGGCACCCGACGTTGCCCAGTCCTTCCAGCAAGGCGACCAGGAGCCCGACCTGGACCTTCTTCCCGCCCTGGAAGTAGTCGAGGTGTTTTCGGCGCTGGGCCACCGATATAAATCTATCTGTGGTGCCTTCGAGCCACTCATTACTGCGCGGAAACGAGCAGGGCGTCCCATAAGGCTATCATGGACAATTTGGAGGCAGAATTCTGCACTGGTGTGGTGTCGAGTGACATAATCAAACACAGCGTAAACTATAGTGTATGTATTCAGTGCCTGTGGTATTGGAAACATTTGTTTTTTTTCGTAACATTCACCTTTATTGAATCTCGACAATAAGGTTATATGCCAGGGGTGAGAATCATTATCTCACCAGCCACATCTCTCTGGATAGTGCTCGGCCGCAATTATGTGCCATGTGGCTCCGATGGAATATCTTCTCGCGCTGCGGCCGCGGTCAGGGGTCATCAATATTGCGTCAATGTCTATGATACTCACTCGGTCTGCTGCTAGGACCCTCCTCGCAAACAGGTATGTTTTTTTTCCGCCACGCGAGAGGGGGACGCTCAGCGGTGATTTTGGATGGTATAGGTATAGGGGCGATAAACTCCCAGAAATTGTCCTCTTGGAGATATTCGATGCTTACCGGAAAGACATAGAACTCCAGCCTCGTCATAAAAACGTCTGGAACAGTAGAGACGGGTGGTTCAAGCTCGCTCATGTGTGCCGAAGTTGGCGACAAGTCGTGCTTTTTGTCACCTTCCCGTTTACATCTGCACCTGCTGTTTACTCCGCGCAGGTCCTCGAGAGCAACCGTGTTGAACAGTCTCCCCCAACTTCCGATTCTGATCGACTATCCTGCTGAAACTGGGACCTGGACGACAAAGGAAGTGAAGCTCGCACTTGCCGCTATCAAGCACCGTAGTCGTGTGCATGGAATTGCCCTTCGGAGACGACACCCCGAGATGGTCAAACTTCTCGGGGCACTGACTCACCGTTTTCCCGGGCTAGAAAGTCTCGAAATCAGTCCCAGTCACGGTAACTACGAACTGCTTCTTCCCGTCGGGTTTCTCTCGGGTTCCGCTCCATCACTGCGGCAGCTTTCATTACGGGTGGTTTCACCGAGGCGCTTATCCCGGCTATTATCATCCGCAACGGGCCTTGTCGAACTGACTTTGACCCTTAGAGTTGCGTCGGCTGCACTGCCAAAGGCTTCGTTCATTGCGAATTTGCAGCGCATGTCTCACCTGCGCCGCCTTGAGTTGAATCTGGATTACCGCAACACCAGAAATCACTACCCCGCAGAGCTCCCCGCTAGCGCAGGAGATGTTGTCCGACTGTCGGAGCTCACGCATCTCTTTTTTAGGGGCCATCGATTCTACTTGCAGGCGCTCGTGGTTAGGTTGGGTGCCCCACTCCTGCAGCATCTCGAAGTTGTACTCTGCGACAAGTCCCGTCATTCCTTCCCTATTCCGCATCTCTGCAAGTTTATCTGTGATGCAGAATGTCGGTTTACTGAGGTTTCCTTGGGTCTTGCGCATCGAGAGCTCAGGTTTTGCGCTGGCACGAGTAGTACCCAGTCCCTTGTCGATGTCCAACCTTTTACATTGGCCATCCCCGAGCCTGTCTCGTTGGAGCAGTTGGGCCAAGAGCTCTCCAGGCCGTTGACCACCGTCGAGGGGCTGATCATTGCGTGGGACGGCGCACCGTGGCGCACAGATGGTCGTTTTCAAACGGGTCAATGGCGTGAATTTTGCAAACATGTCCCGCAAGTGAAAAAGGTTCAGGTACCAGCTCAAGTGGCATGCGACGTTGCCCATTCCTTCCAGCAGGGCGGCCAGGTGCCCGTCCTGGATCTTCTTCCCGCTCTGGAACTAGTCGAGGTGTTTTTGGTGGTGGGTGTGGATGGCCTATATAAACCCATCTGTGATGCCTTCAGCCCACTCTTTGCTGCCCGGCAACGAGTAGGACGCCCCGTAAGGTTATTATGGACATTTTGGAGACAGAATTCTGCGCAGCCTGAGGTGTGGTGTCGAGCGGATAGTACATAATCAAACTGCGTAACCTATAGTGTACCCAGTCGCTTGTGGTTAGAATTGGAAACTGTTTTTTGGTTACCTCTATCCTGGTCATATGCTAGGTAGGTGAGAAATGAGATGAAAAAGTGAATAGAGCTCCGAACGGCGCAAATTCAGCTATCACAGTATCGACGTTGATGTGGGCGGCCGCCCATACTGCCCCGACCGTACTGCGACTTGACTGCGACTGCACCCTTCTGGCTTGGACTGGCTACTAAAATTATATAGTAGAACAATACGACGGAATTACACAAAGACGCGAAGTTTTAAGCAGCTCCGTAAGTTCAGTAAGGGCGTGTTGAGACGACAAGTGAGCTGCGGTCAGCCGAGCGCCGCATCCATATTATAAGGGAACTAGAACTTGAACCCCCCAGCGAGCCCCATAACGTCGCCTGGGTCTATAGCAGCTCTGATCTTCCGAAGCCTCGGCACATTCTGTCCGTAGATGTCCTCTAGTGGAGTATCGAACAGCGCGTAATTCACATAGATCGCGGCATGCGACACATTCTGTCCTTCCGCGAGCGCGATTGCGCGGATCGCGGCCCTCTCTTCGCGCAACGCAGAGGCAACGATGCCATCGATCGAGGCATTGGTCCACGAGGCGCCACTGACAGACGGGAATATTACCTGGGAGCGATCTGGAGGAAATGCTGACCCAGACCCGTGGGAAAAGACACCGCTGTCGAACGGCTCAAGGGTCACGGTGACGGACGCATTTTTGTCCAGGGAAGCAAGGTACACGCCCCAAAACTACCAACGCATTCAGCCTATGGACTCAAATTATGGCTTGTAGAGAGGTACCGACCTTGGTTTGATTCACAAATGCGTCAAAAATGGCAGGTGAGTACTGAGTTACCGGAACACCAGAGAAATAATTGCTAGAAGTACCGTGTGAGCATCACCGCAGATGGGTAGAGTAGACCACCAACCGTATATCGCTACCGGAACCTAAATTTAATTGGTTGAGCGATAGGACTATGTCAATGAACGATCTAGTCGATACATTCTTCAGGGTGGTCGGAATGGCCAAGAAATCATCAAAAAGTCCCTGAGGAGGAACAGGCGCATCGTAAAGAGGAAACAACCATATATCAACTATTGGGAGTCAGCCTAGTTCTTTGAATACACCGAGGGCTCCGAGCGCACTTGACCAGAGGCGTAGTTCAATACCACCGCGGCTGAAGCCTTGACGTCTTGCTTTTGCTGATACTTCACGAGGGCGTTTTTAACCGCGTCCAATTGGTCCGGAACAAAAAACAAAAAACCACCCTTCCAGTTGGTATGTTAACACGACTTCTCAAGATCTGGTCTCGATACAAACCCAAATTTTGCTTTGCGGATACGACTTGACGACAAACTTCGTCACAATCCCCTGTCAATCAGTTAAGTTCTCGGACAATCATTCTAGTAGCAATTTCGTCGCGCACAAAATTGTTCATTCCTCCCTGCAGTCGCAAAAGTCAGCAAGACCGTGGAGCATTCGCGGGGTTATAACCTACTCTTAGCCCGAACCAGAGATCCGTATCGTTCGGGGTAACCGACGTGATAGTTCCATTGGGTAGGACGAGATCGTAACTCACGACGTTGTCGACAGAAAGGCCGTATTCGTTGCTTTTATATGAAAAACCTACAAATAGTCATTGATCTACGCCCTGTCGAAGCATCAAGTGATGAACTCACCGCCACCAAGTGTCAAACCGGCGACACCAACGCCCGGTACGCGTCCCCCGACGACATTCACTCCAGTGGGATCAAGCGCAGCATACACTTGATCCCAAGTAAGACCAGGACCCAGCTCGACCGTTCCAGAACCAACCGTTACGTTGTTGAAACGTATCATGGAAATATGAACACCCCGTGTCGAGGAGAACCCAGGATTACCTGTGTGACCCCCACCCTTCACAGCAAAAGGCGTGCGCGTCGACCCTATGATGCGTAGCTACAAAAACATGTAATCAGCAAAAATAAATCGAATAATGCACAGCTTCGTACAATCTTGCTCACGTCGTCCGCTGACCCAGGCTCTACGGAGCAGGCGGATGCCTCGGAACTCGACGCATAAATATGTGAGATGTCAACGACATATTGAGGAGAATCTGTCCAAGAATCCAGGTATCAGTTTGAACCTCAGCAATGAGCGAATACACGGGACACACGGGGAAAGAACACCTCGGAAGCATTAGAGATGGTTGCGGCAATCCGATGGCAAGTTGCCTTAAAGTGAGATGTTGCACCTAGTGTTGCACGGTCGTCCAACTTTCCGGGATAGCCATACGCCAACGCAGCCAGCGACAAAGCACAGAGCAAAGGCCTAGTCGAGAGCATGAGTACGTCACTTGGGAATTTGAACTGCTCGAGCCTGAGGGAAACTCCAGCTAGTTATACCTTTCGAACTATTCATATCGAGGAACCATCTCGCTGCAAAACTTTGGCAGGACCCATCATGACAAATGTGTGGTCACGTCAGTACATGGGAGATGGGTGTAACAGTCAGACGCCTTTCTGTGCCACGGTCTTGTCTGACCTTGACCTTCGAGTAATTATAGTATAGAAGTTGCGCTCATAGTATTTGCGTACTATTATGCGCACGTTATTAAGGCACTGTGAGACAGTTGTCATGACACATCGGTATGCATCAATATGCATCAATAAGGGAAGGAGTCTGCATACATTAGTAAGGGCTGGCGAGCTATTGCTAGATATGAATTGTATGATACCAGTTACGGTTGTCACCACACATCTATGACAACTCTGCGCCCTCAGTGCGTCAGCCCTCAGGACTAGTGTTATACGAGAGTTTCCCTCTTATGTGCTGCTTTCTAATCCCTGATCAATATTAATTGTTATTGTCTATAGTTATTCGAGCGTCCAAACATGTGACCCATGAAGCCCAAAATCAACCTATGAGGGGATACAAGTTTCGTGGGCCGAACAGGGTTCCATCCGGCGATGGCGAAGAATCTGTCAGTATTGCAGCCTGGATTAGAGCAAGATGTGATGTCGTTGAGGCTCGTGAGACCGTCGCCATCAGCCAGGGGTTGAGGAAGCCGAGCGCGGTGAGAGCCAGTAGTCATTAAGTAGCGAGATTCTGCCGGCCAGTCTGCACGTTGATGGTTAATTGGGTCCCTCCCACGACGTAGCCAACGCCGTCGTGGTATATCAGATATTTGAGCGCCTGCGCGGCGATATGGGGGACGCCGCTGCCGCCCTCAGGGCTGCACAGATTACAAAGTGAAGGTGAAGAACATAAAGGTTTCCACGTAGCGGCAAGGATTTAAAGTCCCCGTTGTCCTTTATCATTGTCCCCCAGAAATCTGACTCGTGTGAAAACTCGACAAGGATTTTGTGTCAGTTGCGATAGGGAGCGAACTTGTAGAACCCGGAATAGATGCGCGCGCCATCCTGGTACTTCAGGCGCGCGAAGAAAATCGAGGAACTGCTTGACGAGGTTCCCTCTGACCTCGGGGTTAAAGCCAGTCAAGCCGCCGATGTTAGTGACTCAGGGACCTGCGAAGACGTCAGCGCGACAGCTTGTACGTAATCATGCAACACTGGAGAGAGTGCGTAGCTGGTAGTGCGGAGAATCATTACGGTCTTGCTCGTCCCTGTGTACCTGTAGAGCCGATACGATGCGCCTATTAGGAGATCGTTGGCTTGGGACACGGTGCATTGGTGACCGTAAGCCAGCTGCCGTTGTGTGTCCTTGAGACGGAGGAAGATATGCCATGGTGTTCAGGAGTCGACGAGTTCTAACTTGTCCCGGCGCTGTGCGACCTGCTTCCTGGACAGGTACGCGCCATATCCATATCTGAAATAGGGTAGTTGAACATATGGGTGCAGGCGCGAGTGGAGGAGTGGCGAGGACGCACTTTGGGTGCATGGGAGTGCTGACTTCGTAGAGAGCATCAATCAAGGAATTCCCGCGCTGGGCTGAAGCGCAACGTGGGGGTCGACCGCGGTACCGGAGATCTAGAATCTCCCAGTTGTGAGGGGTGGCGTTCCACATGTACTTCGCACGCATGTCACCCCAGTGAGTTGTAAAAGGCGTCGTGAGGGCCCCGAGGGGAGCGGCGATAAGTGCGGAGACAACAAAGAGCCACCGGTAGCACATGATTAAGGAGGGTCCGGAGAGTAAGCACGAGACATTGAGACCACCATAGTAATAGAGCCTTTATCGCAACCGGGCGTTAAAGTCGATTCAGAGGTAGGAGCAGAACCACGGGATGTTTCTATACAGTATCAACAGTAGCCCAAAAGTTGTTGTGGCGGTGCGGGTAATTTGACGGCGTCAGAAGGCCTTCCATCCTCGTACTAAATTCTTGTCTCTTTATGAGGAAAGCCGAGGTCACCCACGGGTTGGCCACCACATGGGGAAGAGCTGGGCCGGAGCCGGAGGAAACTGTAACCGAGATTGGCGCATCTCCCAGCATGGATACCGGCCCCGTGTGCGCGCCGTGCTGCAGTTCTACAGTACCCGACTTCGGACGACCAGGTCCAGCTGATCATTGGCACGCCCACCGCGCAAAAGGCAGGCTTGACCCGTCCCGTCGTCGTCGACCATCCCAACTCCGAAAAGGCGCGCAAGGTATTCCTGTCTCCTCGTCGACGATGTGGCGTTGCCTCTGCTGCACGGCATTTTACTGATGGCGGTGGCGGTGTGGAGGGCGAGGATGCGAGGACCACGTTTGAGAAAAGGAGACAGCAAGAATCGCGAAGAGAAAAGAATGGGAAGCAGAAAGTGGCCAAGGGCGGGAGGACTGGATCATAAGGAAGTATGTCGTCCTCTTCTCCCAGTTCTTGCTTTTTCCCTCATGGAATGCCTTCGACTAGACGGCGGAAGGAAGACGTCCGTCGCGGGTTCTTTTTTCGTCCCCCATTTTGCGCGTTGTACAGTTGGTCATAAAGGCACTAGAGTGGACTCGAAGGGCGTGACTCCGCATGAGTGCAGTCAGAACGTTTCGACCAGCACGCTTGGATCTTTTGCCTAAAAGGAAGCATCGCACGGAGCTTCCCAGGCGGACACTGGCAGAAGGTGGAAGTAGAGAGTGGGAGTAGTTGTCACTGATAGCATGGGGAGATGACTCAGACATGACCAGAAACCGTTTCCTCACCTCCATTGCCCGTCACCGCCGATGTTCGTACCGCCGATGCTCATACCGCCGATGCTCATAGCCGCAGCCGTGGGAATTCAGTGCCATGACAGGTGGCACCGATCGATGTCTACCCGCGCTGCACCGGCCAGCCAGGCCTGGTTAGGGGTTTATCAATGTCTACGATGCTCACTCGTTCTACTGCTGGTGCCCCCCTCGCAAACCGGTACGTTTTATTCTTTGGTAGTGCTAGCTCAGGTGACTCAACAGTGGATTTTGATGGTCGTGTAGGGCGAGGGGCGATGAACTCCCAGAAAATGTCCTCTTGGACATATTTGATGCTTATCGGCAAGACATAGAACTCCAGCCTGCTTATGAAGACGTCTGGAACAGTAGAGACGGGTGGTTCAAGCTCGCACATGTGTGCCGAAGCTGGCGACAAGTCGTGCTTTCATCACCTTCCCGCTTACGTCTGCACCTGCTATTTACTCCACACAGATCTTCGATGGCAATCATGTTGAACAGTCTCCCCCCCCTCCCGATTCTGATCGACTATTGCGTTGCATCCTGGACCGAAAAGGAGGATATATTCGCACTTGCTGCTATTAGGCACTGCAGTCGTGTGCGTGGAATTGCTCTTCGAAGACCGTACAAGGACATGGCCAAACTTCTCAGGGCGCTGAGTCGCCCATTTCCAAGGCTGGAAAGTCTCGAAATTTGTCCACCTAACAAAACTTATTCTCGCTGTCACGACCATGAACTAATTCTTCCCGCCACATTCCTCTCGGCTTCCGCCCCATGTCTGCGACAGCTCACATTACGGGAAGTTGTACCAGAATGCTTATCCCCGCTACTATCATCAGCAACGGGCCTTGCCGAACTTACTTTGACCCTCAGAGTTGCGTACACTGCGCTGCCAGAGGCTTCGCTCATTGCGAATTTGCAGCGCATGTCTCACCTGCGTCGCCTTGAGTTGAGCCTGGATTATTGGCCAAACACCAGATATCCCGAGCCCCCAGAGCCCCCCGCCAGTGCAGGAGATGCCGTCCCACTGTCGAAGCTCACGCACCTCATCTTTACGGGCCATATATTATACTTGCAGCCGCTCGTTGTTGGACTGGCTGCCCCATCCCTGCGGCATCTCGATGCTACACTCTGCGGCCAGTCCCAATGCTTCCCTATTCCGCATCTCTGCAAGTTTATCTGTGATACAGAATGCCAATTCACTGCGGTTCGCTTGACTCTTCAGTATTCAAAGCTCACGTTTTGCGCGGGCACGGGTTCCCAATCCGTTGATGACCAACCTTTCAAAATAACCATTCCCAAGCGTGTCCCGTTGGAGCAGTTGGGCCAAGAGCTCTCTAGGCCGTTGTCTACCGTCGAGGAACTCGTCATCACGTGGGAGACCGAACCGTGGATCACAGAAGGTTGCAATCATGCGGATCAATGGAGTAGATTTTGCTGCCATGTCCCACAAGTAAAAACGGTTCGGATATCAGCTAAAGTGGCACTCGACGTTGCGCGTTCCTTCCTGCCGGACGACCGGGAGCCCGCTTTGGATTTCCTTCCTGCCCTGGAACGAGTTGAGGTGTTTTCGGTGGCGGGCATGGATCACCTACATAAACCCATCTGTGATGCCTTCGAGCCACTCATTGTCGCGCGGCAACGAGTAGGTCGCTCCATAAGGTTATCATTTTGAGGCAGAATTCAGCACTCGTGGTTTCCAGTACATAAAAAAAGTATGATTCATTGGTCACCTGTGATCAGAATCGAAAATTATATATATATATTTATTTACTTGTTTTTTTGTTTTGTCCTAGTAACCTTCCTTGACAAGCCATTTGCCAGGTGTGACTGCTGCGAGGACAGGTAAGCGATTTGTGCAAATCGCCTGCGCTAGTCCGCTGGTTGCGAGCAAAAAAAAAAAAAAACGCCACACGTATTGGATGCAGGGAAGGCAAGACGGAACCGGACTTTTCCGGAACAGTCTGCAGTCCCCACAGCCATATTCTTGCGCAGGACACAGCTCGTCGTTATCGTACGGGGTGCTGGTCTTCTGCAGCACGTCCGGCTGGATGAGCATATAGTTGAGCCACTTGAGGTACAGGTCGCACGGAGCTGGCTCGTTATTGGGCGACACCAACAATTGCCACCAACGCTGTATTTAGAAGATCAACAGGTAAGCCATGACCCCGGTGTACTGGATTTTGCTGTTCGCCACTGAGTTGGGGTCGCTCGATCGTACCCACCGCCGTTGACCCCTCGACGGTGAAGGTCATAATTCGCGGTTGCTGCATCGACACCAAAAACGTTAATGAAAACCGTTAGATCCGTCAGGCTCGGGTACTGACCCTTTTTTTTTTTGGATCATGGGGTACTGACCCTTGAAGCCCACAAACCTGAACACATTCCGGTCCGTCGCGCCAGGCACATAGACGAACGTCTTGTACAACCCGCGCAGAAATGACGGGTCAGTTTCGTCAACGTCATTTCGCCTCGACAGTACCGTGACAGGCTCCCCCACACGGCGTCTTGTCCGTTTCCGTAGCCTCTCCTCTGGAGCGCTTGTGCGGCGTCTGCCAGTGCTGTTGCACGAGCGGGGGAACGGAAGTGTGTCGTCAGCGCGATTCAGACAGCTCGCACGTAATCATGTCAACGCCGCAGAGTGCACGCATTAGCTGGTCGTGCGGAGAATCGCCACGGTCTCGCTCGTCCCTGTGTACCTGTAGGGCCGATACGAGGTGCCTAAGAGATCGTTGGCTCGGGACACGGCGCATTGGCGACAGGAATCCAGCCATCGCCGCGTCCTTGAGACGGAGGAGGATATGCCATGGTGTTTGAGCTAGGAGTTGACGAGCTCTAATGCGTCTGCGACTAGCTCAGCAACCTGCTTCTTGGACAGGTAATACGCGCATATCTGAAACGGGGCCGTGGGCACGTGAGGGCAGGCGCGAGTGAAGGAGTGGCGAGGACGTGCCAGTGCTGACCTTGTAGAGAGCATCGCATCAATCAAGGCACTCTCGCGCCGGGCCGAAGCACAATGTGGAGGTCGATCGTGGTGCCAGCGGTAGGGTGACCCAGACCAGTTAGGCGGGGTGGCGGTCCACATGTGCTTCACACCCATGTCACCCCAATGAATTGTAAAAAACGTCGCAGGGTTCCCGAGGGGAGCGGCGACAAGTACCGAGAGAACAGAGAGCCTACGGTAGCGCGTGATTAATAAGATCGCTAGCTGTTTCAAAAGATTGAGGTCCGGAGAGTAATCACTGAAATGTTGAGACCAGCGTGGTAGAGTCTTTACCGTGCAACTGAGCATTAAAATTGAGGTAGGAGCAGAACTGCGGAACATTGCTATACGGTGTCAACAGGACGCGCCTGCGGCTCTTGACGGACAGTGGTGAGGAGCCGTGAAGTGAAGCAAGACACATAAAGCAAGAACCAATGAAGTCAGACTAGGTCCAATATGACATTGGTGTAAGAACCTTCCAAATGTGTATGCTCCCTTTCGTTTTTAGTTACGATCGCCCAGTGAGCCGCTTGCATCGCCCGAAAAGAAAAGACAACGTAGTCATCCCCTGCAGGAGAATCACTTAAAACCTTATACCCTCCGTAGTCTAGGGGCCAAGCTAGGGACCTGTTCGCGTTCAAGTTGTTGCGCATGACATTAGCTAAAATGTTGTCCGAGTCGTCGCAGTGCGGTGATTTGACGGTGTTAGAGGGTTGTGCCATACAGGATGAAATAACCTTGCCAGTGACTATACGGGTAGTCTTGTGGTTATGGAAGAGAGCTGGGCCGGAGTTGGAAGAGACCGGAGTTAATGCGCTTCAAGTTCCCAGTCCCTGGAAACTGGTCGCGTGTACCTGAGCCGTAACGCGTAACGTCAATTCTGAAGGTTCCCACGCCCCTTGCCCAGGGACAGTGAGCAAGAGAGAGCAAGCAAGAGCGAGACGACGAGACACGAAGTGATGTCCTTTGAGTGCCCGCTGTTGGGCCTGGCCTCTGAGATGTTCACATAATGAATAGGGGGAAACAGTGCCGTCCATTATTATGGGGTTTTAAATACAAAATTTTTTGTACCTATGCGAAGCGAGCCGGTAAGGTAAGAGGGAACAGTATGGGTGGCAATAAGAGAAGGGAGCTTGGCGGGGAGATAACAAAATAAGGTAGTGAGGTAGGAAGGGCCTGGAGCCGTTTGCGCAAGGGGAACTCTGACAGTAGAGCCAGTGTGGAAATGGCATGAGTCACGTGATGACGTTCTGCTATAGTTCTTCGTTTGCAGAGCTCCGAGTCTCTGTTAATACACTATTTTAGTATCTACATGAGGTTGTTATTTTGGTAGTAAGGATGGCGTATGACGGGGGAAATATCTGTGGCGTATTTTTGGAGACAACTCCCGAGTTGCACCGGTGTGAGTGAACAGTGACCTTGACAGTGACTCTCGGGTTCGAGTCGATCCGAGTTGTCAAAAGTTCAAGTTAGAATTCACACTGGTGTGGACTCTAACTCGGCAACACTAGGCCCATGTGATGGAATGGGGGAAGCAGAAGTCGTACTAGGAGGGTCCGTGGCGAGATGAAATGCGGAAATATCTCGTAAATTTGGACCGGTACTCTTGGAAGATATGGTGATGTGCTTCCTAGTCAAGTCACAACGACTTTGTATTAAAACGGGGCGTCGCAACTGTAGCAGAGAATAAACCAGTCCGGGTCAACCAACCTTCCAGGATATGGAAAACGTAGAGCGAACATGAGACACGTCATGGTGAAGCTTCCCAGCGGGAAGTGTATAGTAAGTTTGGACGAGCTCAGCAACAACTTCAAGTTGAAGGGCGTTGTCTAGGTGGTAGGTGGCAGTCGACGTCGTCCTGTCCTAACAGTCGAAATTGCTTGCGAAAATGACTTGCCACTGGCAACCCATATGCATTATGAGTTATTCTACTGTATTTTTTACTCTGCAGGTGCAAACGACAGATTTCCCCCCTCTCGCTATTGTTGTGCAGCCAAAAGTTCTCTTGTTGATGCCACGGCATCTTTTGCGTCGTACCTGATGAACGTGCCCTGCAGTGCCGCCATGCTAATCCGCCGGTTGGCCATTATGCCGTCGCTCACGATCTCCTGCAGCTGATTGCCAAGTTGCTCCACTTCGGCGGAAGCACCGCCCTCCGCTTGTTCGGTGCCATAGAAATTCATGAAAAGCGTTTTGGCTTGCTCTGGGTCGGCATCGTCGATGAGAGCGGCCGAGTCAACGCGACCAGGCCGGATGAGTGCGGGGTCGAGTCTCTCTACGTGGTTGGTCGTGAGAAATATGATACGTTCTTCGCCAGAGGCGACGCCGTCCAGAGCGTTCAAGAATCCCGAGAAGGTTACCGAGGATTGGTATCTATATATTTCTCCATCAGCTGCGGTCCCAGGAGTGTGTATATAGGCAATCACTAGTGCCTGCTCACCCATCCTCACTCGTTTGTACGCGCTTGTTGAACGCCGCGTCCACGTCCTCTATGAGGATGAAACTCCGTTCTGGCGCATTTGACATCAAGTGGTTGAGCTTGTCGTCGGTCAAGCCACGCTCAGAGAGATTCAGCAGACATATATCGTACGACAACGAGCCCGCCAGCGCCTGAATGAAAGACGACTTGCCCGATCCAGGCGGTCCGTGCAGTAGATACCCTCTGCGGTACGGGATCCCTTTTTTCACAGCCAACTTTTTCGTCAGTCTCGCACCGCGTCGACAGAAAGCAGAGACGCACCTCGGTCCGCATACCAATCGCGACGCGCGAGGAACTCGCGCACGTCCTCGACGACGCGCTCCGCGACGCCGCGTGCGAGCACGACGCTGCGCAGCGGGCGCCGGCCGCGGGGCAGCCCAAACGGGCGCCACTCGGCACCCCACGCAGTGTGCACGACGAGACGCCCCTCCTGCCCTTGCAGCGCCGTATCGCGCGCCTCCGCAAGCAGCGGTGCGAACAGCGCGCGGTCGCGCGAGAGCGTCGTCAGCGTGACCGTCTCCCACGGCGTTCCCGACACCATCTGCATCGCGCGTGTCTCGCGCTCGCGCTTCACCTGCCCCCGCCCCGTAAGGTAGGTGGGGAAGAGTGTGTGGGAAGAGCTGGGGACGCACCTGCATCCATGCGCCGCGGTACTTGAGCCAATGTACGCCGGGCCCTGCGACGAGGCTGAAACACACGTCGGCGCTGCCGTTGTTGCGCTGCGCGTAGGTGGTCTCGACGCTGAGCTGGTGCGAGTGGGCCCAGGCGGGCCGACGGGCGGTGCGTTGGTGGTGCGCGAGCCAGGCGAGGAACCAGGCATATGAGCGGTCCTTGTTGTTGATCTCGAGTGTGACGAGCAGGCGTCGGCGGAGCGCGACGGAGGCAAGCACCGTGGCCCGGCGGAGCACGGTGATGCCAACTCCGACGCCCTGTGTTTTCAATAGTCAATGGGCACATCGATTCTGTCGGGACAATGCTCACCATCAAGCCGAAGCCGGCTTGGAAGTAAGGGCTATGCTTGGTAGGGTGGTGAGCGTGACGAAGTCATTGCGGCGTGGACCAGACGCACTTGTCAGCAGTGATAGAACCAAAAAGAGAAGTTCCCGTCGCATGTGCGCTTTGAGATACTGGTGTTACTGCTGCTGCTGCCGCCATGTATGGTCAACTGACAAGGCAGGCAGACTTCATATGAGGCCATTCCGGACCGAGTCTCCGTGTTTTCTAGCGACAGGCAAAGCAGACTACATTGTAAGTGTAACGTACGTACGAAAGCCTACATCATACGTCTAGCTTGTACTACGCCATGACCGCACGCACAAGACGACAACTAAGCGTGCACATTAGGCTCACCGCTTCGAATGCATAGAATCTGTACGATGGACGAGAAGAGAGGCAGGAGGAGAAATTGCTATGTAAAACAAGCCACGTCGTTGATCGAGATAAGAGTAGTGCACGTTAACAAGGGGATTACAGGTCATCGTCCTCTTCTGGAAGGGGAACAGCCTCGGCCTAAGATGCATGTCGTCAGATGATGATCACATAGGTGAGACGACGATGATCGTACCTGCGCCAACTCCCGGTTATACTGCTCCATCAAGGCAGAGTCAACTTGAACCTCAGCGGGTGCAAGTGCAGGAGCTGCGACAAACTCAAGAGACGGGTTTCTGGGACGCCGATAAATAAATCGATGGCAGGAAAATATCGAGATGGCCGATTTACCCAACCAATTTACGAGCGAGCCACAGAAAAGGCTTCTCGAAGTTGTAGTTGGACTTGGCAGAGATTTCAAAGTATTGGATACTTTTCTTCCGGTGGAAAGTCACAGTAGATGTTTTGACTTTCCGCTCCTAGAATCCAGGAAAGGAAAGTCAGACCAAGGCATTGTATCAGAGATGTGGGCGACGCACTTTAACGTCAACCTTGTTTCCGCACAATACAATGGGGATATTCTCGCATACACGCTCGAGATCGCGGTGCCAATTGGGGACGTTCTTGTAAGTGATGCGGGCCGTGACGTCAAACATGATGATGCCACACTGGCCCTGGATGTAATAACCATCGCGGAGACCACCAAACTTTTCTTGCCCAGCAGTATCCCAGACATTAAAGACGATTGTGCCATAGTTGGTGGAGAAGGATAGAGGGTGGACTTCGACTCCAAGGGTGGCTGTGCATGGTGGCGGCCCGCATGAGCAAAAGTGAAACAAAACAAAAACAAAAAAATAGGGCACAGGGTGATCGCGGTAAATAGGATTACATACCGATATATTTTTTCTCAAATTCACCAGTCAAGTGACGCTGTAAAGAGAAAATGGGATTAGAAGATTGTCAAGGCGCAGGGCGATGTACCCCACGCTTACCTTGACAAAGGTGGTTTTTCCCGTTCCTCCATCACCAACTACGCGTCACAGAGAGAGCAGAGGGAAGAAAGGTAGTGCGGGAGTGGTGAGGAAAACGAGGATGCAGGATCACGGATCGATCGCACGAGGGAAGTAGGACAGATTGTGCAATGGCTCAGTTTGCGAAGAGATCAGAGATGGCGATGTGGCTTACCGAGCACAAGCTTGAAAGTGGGAATTTCGGCGGCGGCCATTGCAAGAGAAAGAGAAAGGTGAGGTAGAGGGGGTACAAGAGTTGTCGAAGGGCTTTGCCACGGATTACTCTGACTCGTGGAAATTGGTTACTAAGCCAATCTAATCTAACGAAATCTAATCTCAAGATGGTCACATGATAGCATAGTACTCCGGCGGAAAACCTTACCTTATTCCGCCATGTCGGCCAGGAGAGTCTCTATGAATATTTGCATGACAGGAACTGATTGAGGCATGTTACATGCCGCTAGAAGTATAGTAAGTCGTCATGTGGCGACACGAGCGCCTTGGGTGACCCCCTGCTGAGAAACAACGATCTATTTTCGGGGGCTCAATAATTTTCTAGACTTCGGAACTAATCTACGCACGTGCCAAGGTGTAGATAGACAGGCAAAGAAATACAAAGAAATGCGGGTGCATGTGTGGGTTCGCCAATGAGCTGTGTCTCTGCTCTATGGCTCTGCTTTATGACCGGATCCCTGTGGAGACCCAGATCGAATAAAGCGAAAGCCGATACAGTATTCGGATGCGACGACCAAGGCGACGACGCGATCTAACTCTAACAGTTACTGTTAGAACACCCACATGACTACGTAATGCCGACGGGTAATGGATAATGCCGTGCCGAATGTGCCGAAGTAGTGCGCCCTCGTTCGTCCACGACTGGTCATGCTCAGTCTCGCAAATCACTACAGGACCGTTAAATATATTGTCCCACGAATGCACCCTCGTTCTGACTCCTCTCGCCAGCTGTTAGACGGCCCCCATCTTTGACACACTTCCCGTCCTACCGTCAGTCTGCTATATAGATGTCGGTTTCCTCTCAACACATTAGCCCTACGACCACGCAACCTTCTCACGACAGGGACTTACAATCAACCCAGGAGAAACCGAACCCTGGTGCCTCCTGGAAAGCGACAGAACAACATGTTCTCCCATACAATCGTCTCGGGATAGTCTTCTCTGGTCTCATGGCCTGCATTTTCTTGGCCGCCTTGGATCAGGTATCTATTCCTTTTTCACTGTCCCCTCGTTGCAGACGATTCACCTCCGATAGACCATCGTTGCCACAGCATTACCCACTATCGTCGGACATCTTGGTGAGGGCAAAAATTACAGTTGGGTTGGCAGGTATATACGTCATTTCCTTTTGTCGTGAATTCCGTCACACTCTTGTCAGCGCGTACCTACTCGCTGCTAGCGCGCTCTCCCCTTTGTACGGAAAGCTGTCGGACCTTATTGGGAGAAAACCTGTTCTTTACTCCGCCATCCTGATATTCCTAGTAAGTCGCCTATACGTTATCTATCCTTCATCCCTCCGCTAACACCAAGTCAATAGTTGGGTTCTGCCCTCTGTGGCGCTGCACAAAGTTTGACCTGGCTAATTATATGCCGTGCTGTCCAAGGCATCGGTGGGGGTGGCATCATCCAGCTCGTTCAAATTACTATTTCCGACATCGTTTCTCTGCAAGAGTTGGTCCAGTTCTCGCTCTTATGTATTGCATCCGTTAACGTGCTTACTTCCCATAGTCGTGGAAAATATGCCGGCTTGCTCGGCGCGACGTGGGGACTTGCAAGGTAAGCGCTTCGCAATTTGGATCGTCCCCAGGTTCCTGACGCTTCCGTCCTTAGCGTGGTTGGGCCTCTCCTTGGGGGCGTTTTCACCGATCATGTGTCATGGAGATGGTGAGAAGACATCCGTGCTCTTATATGCTGATATCTGAGACATGTTCATTTTTGTCATCTCCCAGGTGTTTCTGGATTAATTTGTGCGTGTGAGCAGTCATTCGTGTTTACGTTATTTCCCATCTATGTCGTAGACCCACTGGAGGCATCGCCGGTGCCATACTATTCTTTTTCCTTAATCTGAACCCGCATCAAGGAATGTCACTGCAGCAACACTTGAACCAATTTGATTTTCTCGGCCTAGCCTTACTCATGTCTGGAGTCGTCTGTGTTCTTATTGGTTTGAATAGCGGTGAAACTAGCTGTGCGTTCGGTTTTGTGTGACTCCATCCACTAGCTGATTCATCTTAAAGGGACGTCGGCCGAAACGATTGCACTCCTCTGTGTTGGATCTACGCTACTGATCTTCGCGGTGATTAACGAGATTTTGACTTCCCGGTCACCTATCATCCCCCATCGGTTATTTAAGGTTGGTTTGTGCTGTTTTGGCATGAGACAACCATTTGCTGATGCCGCAACAGACACGAACTACAGGAATCATATTGATTACATGCTTTTTCCACGCCGTCACATTCTTTTCTGGTAAACTCTATTTATACCTTCCTGAGTCTCATTTGCGATAGTCTTATTCTATCAGGTGCTTATTACCTCCCTCTTTACTACCAAGTCCTTGGGTCGTCTGCAACCGGTGCTGGTATTAGGTGAGACTCACGAAGGGGGGGCCTGCTGTATGTTCGCTGCCACCTGACACGCCATTCAGGATGATCCCGTTTTCCCTCGGTGCTGGCGTAATTTCCGCCGTCGCGGGTATTGTTGTTACTCGCACGGGAACATATCGTGGTATAATTTGGGCTGCTTGGGCAATGATGATTCTCGGATGGGGTTTGATGATTACGCTAGATGATCATTCCAACACGTAAGGACATACTCTTCCACTACCTACCCGACTGATATTCTCTGGCAAAGGGCGAAAAAGGAGCTTTATCCAATGATTGCTGCCATTGGCATTGGGTGTCTGTTCCAGGTATAGCGACAACCCTGCACCTTCAAAGTCGCTTATTTGCTCCTAGACACCACTCATCGCCTTGCAAGCCGCTATGCCCCTGAAGGACATGGCCACGTCCACTGGAGCTTTTGGTTTTCTCAGGTACGTGGACCCTGTGCACGTCGTTGCATCCGTCGCTGAGCTTGTAATTAGGACTATGGGTGGCACCGTTGGGATCTCAATTGGACAAGCGATCTATACAAGCATTCTCAAGAGGAAGATCAATAGAATTTCTGACCTAAGTGGCTTCGACACTTCGCCCGCGGCGCTCTCCGAGAGTGTTAGGACGCTCCAAAGTCTGCCGGTAAATACCTTTGATGATCCCTGGTTTCGTTGGACTAAATGCCGCGTTGTTGTAGCAACCCGAAAAGGGGCAGGTTATCCATGCCTACGCGCAGTCGATTAGCGCGATATGGGTTTTCAATGCGCCTGTTGTCGGCGTGGGGTTCATCATGGGTGAGTAACCGGAATTCATCGTGTTTAACTGAAAGTGTTTTGATTTGCGATCACGGTGACAAAGTACTGTTCATGAAGGCATATTCTCTAAAGCGGACCACGATTCAAAGTGCCGCGCATGCGAAGCCAGACCAAGAGATGGCTGCCGACGACGCGACAGCGTCAGGAGGAGCAGCGGCAGGGGTAGAGGCAGCAGCAGATGTATCAGATGAAAGATCAGAGGATCACAAACAGTCACTGGAAGGGGGACACGGGGAACAAGATCATGCAACCATTGACGTTATTGACGAGAAGAAACGCACCGACGAATCGGAGAAAGTATAACGACGGGAGGGGCGAGAAGATAGACAATGCAACAGTCTAGCAAGATATTAGACTAAGTTACTATACTAGTGTTGTATTCCCGCTTGTATCACCACTAGGTGTCGACTTCGTTGACTCAAACCTTGTTTGTTTTAAATAAAGTAGAAGTGAATCGTCGGTTGCTTGAATGCATACATCACCCGAGTTTTAATCCCCACCCAATGCACGGATTCGTTACTGTACTGACCACTACGTATGTGTACGTCGCCGTCCATCATCCTGCTCTCCTCTTCTGACTTGTGTTTTGTCTATCTGTAGTGGACGAGAACGCCGGTCCAAAATCAGCGAAAGGCAAAGAAAAAGAAAAGTGGTGTTAAAAGTACTAGGAGACGTAATGTAAAGTGGATAAGTTGACCAAGGGAAAATGCAGGTCGTTGTTTCGTTTGTCGAGCTGTAAGACAGAGTATAGCAGGGCAGACAGTAGAGAGCCACTGGCCCCTGGGCGAGAGAACGAGGCAATTGTTGAGTTGTACGGAACACGATGGTGCTGTACTAGTGCAGAAAAACACAAGACGAGTGGAATACTATTGACACATGATAGAAGTCAGAGAGTAGATGCAGTGGTTAGAATAAAAAGCCAGGAAGAGTTCGTTCATGTGTGGCCGGTTGACTTGGAATTGACTTGGAAAAGGACATGAGACCGTAGACCTATTTGCGGAAAAATTACGGCTGAGTTTCGGGAACTCCCATCAGAAGACACTTACCACACAGACAAAAAAAAATATTATTATTTTTTGTCGACAGACAACCCTTGACCCCCGCTTGACCCCGCCAGTAATTTTTCCGTGTATAGGCCTATCGATATGAAAACGACAGCTTACAGCACAAGGTGTCAAATGGAGTATCCTCGACAGTCGACCCATCATTTTTCGGGTTCTTCGGGCTCCAAACGGCCAATTTGATATTTTTTCATAACAATAACTGTTCTGATTTGTGTGCTCCTGCTGTGCAGAAACACCACAGCATAACTTACGTCCAAGCAGCATAGGCCCAAAGTTGCTCTCCTCCATGTGCTGTACAAATTTCTAAGCGCTGTGCTCAAGTTTAGAGATGGCGATCCGCACGGCAACTATTACACAACCAGACCATGATGGCTCTCCTACGTATGAGTGTCGGATCAATTGAGAACGTCGATACCTCGTTGTTTTCATGTGATGGACCTTCACTGGCACCTTGTCAGCGCTCATCACCAAACTGGCGCCTTGCGATCCGATTCGAAGTTAGCACGGGTTGATTGGCGCGCCCACAGCTGTCTTCACTCTGGCATGTTACGTCGGAGTCTCGTCAAATCGTATATCGGGAGCCGGATTTAAACTTGGGAACTCTTTCCCTGTACAGTATTGCCCCCCTCCACTCTCCCAGACCCGTTATATTGACTAGACCGCCCCCGTTCCAGGATCATTAAAGATCACTGTTTCTGGCTCTGTACACTATCCGCTTGTATTTTAGTCGGCCATTCCCAGACCATGTCAACGCCCCCCCCAACTCTCCCCGTCCCTCCAAACATCGCGGAGATGTAAGTGTCGTCGTATCGCTAGTTCATGCAGCACGAGTCTGACTCCTCTTTCCACAGTACTGCCCCGATGGTATGTGGGGTGCTTGGTCTTATCAATATCGGTGATGTATACGCTTCACCACTTTTTAGTTGTTGGGATCCCTGTGGAACTGGACTTTGTATGGGGTCCTCGTCGTTCAGTTCTGTGAGTTTCTTATTACCTGTCTCCGTGATTTCGTCCTCAAGCTCATCGGCGGTGAAGACGTGTACAGCTATAATTTCCCAGGAGATAGGACACTCCTTAAGCTACTAGGTATGTACTACTCGTGCGCCGTTTTATAGGTTGTGCTCTCTGTCCTGATAACAGCTCCCTTGCAGTGTACTCTGTATTCTTGATCGAAACGTTGCAGACAGCACTCACTGGAGCAGACCTCTACTATTGGCTCGTTTCCGGCTTCGGCAATTTGGAACGCCTTACTTCACCTCACCTGTCTGGCTTCGACGTGCCCATTATCGGATCCATCGTTTCAATGGCCGTCCAATTTTTTTTCGTGTATCGCATCTGGGTGCTCAGCGGGAGGTCGTCCTGGTTTCTAAGCGTATGCGTGATCATATGTCTCGTGAGTCTGTCGTGTCAATCCCGTGCCTATACTTCACTTCCTTACCTCTCAGTGCTCTATTACTGCTGCAGTAGCTGCGTGTTATGGGGGTGTCTATGTAAGTCTTATATGTCCCAAGCTATTTCCAATTTGGCTCATATCCGTAGGTGTATCTCAACAAGATGTTCGTGAGTGGCCGAGTCCTCAAGGTCCTCGCCTTGGTAGGGCCATCACGTCTGCAGGTTACCTGCTTCCTCCCCCTCTTTGCTAACAACAACGACCCTTACAGACTTGGCTGAGCGGAAATGCCTTGGGTGACATCCTTATCGCCGGCTCCATGCTTTTCCACGTAAATCCTTGGTGCATTGCTTATGAACCTCTGTACTGATTCCTCCCCTCGTCGCTGCCGCAGCTAGGACGACGACGCAGTGAGGGAGGTGGCAACTTCAGTGACCACGCTTTATCGAAAGTCGTTCGTTTGACAGTCGAGACCAACGTATTGACCAGTAAGCCAACCCTCGGATCTGGTGTGCTGCTTGGTTCAATCATTTGCTCTCAGCAACCGTGGGGATCATATCGCTCTTGATGGTGGCCATATTCCCCGTAGGTGATTATAAATGTCTCACGTTCGATGACTGATCTCGCTACGTGTCGTAGGACAAGCGCTGGTTCACCTGCCCGTACGTCTCTACTTATCCTACTATGTCCATCCGGGTTTGACTTATCTGATACGTGAAACGCCACCCCGCAGAACTGCTATCATTGGAAAGCTGTGAGGCCTATCTTGTGGTTTTCGCACATCGTGGCTGACAGTTGAACGGGTGCTGGCGCAGGTATTCCAACACGCTCCTCGTCTCTCTGAATAACCGGATCTCCCTCCGCGAGGGGCACAGAGCTGTGGTTAGATCCCCACCCGGGACGTTCGCCTTCACCGCTAGCTCCCAGCCCACGTCGGAAATCATGCATGTGGAATTTAAGATGCCTTCGGCGGCCGCGTTAGTAGCAGGGTCGTCGGAAAACTGCGTGGGACAGGACACGAGCCAAATCTTTGGTGGGCAAGACGACGTCGAATCACTCGCGATGAGCTCAGCACGAACCACATCGCAACCGTATCGCAACCTTGCGTACATCGGAAGCTCCCAGGTGTAATGACCTTTCCGCAGTTTTTGTCTTCCCAATGTATGGTGCACCGTGTACTCTACAGGCCAGGCCCACAGCACCAAGGAAAAGGGAAAGACGCGCGAGGCTTTGGAGTGATATTCGGTTGATGTTGAGGTGGTTGATGAAAAGGACGCACACTCCCGGTCAATTTCCGTAGAGTGTATCACAAGGACAAGGGAGGACGTGTAATTATTGTACTTCAAACGCAATCAGATAGGCGCTAACTTATTATGCAAGCAAATCGAATTGTGTGTCGCTTGCTAAGTCGAGCCGGTCAGGGGTTCTGAAGGTTTTCTTGGAAAACGAGAAGAGTGTGAGGTTGATAATAATAGAAGACGAGCGAAGGTGAAAGGCCTCTTTGGAGAGGTGAGCTTAGAGGCACACGAAGGGAAAGAGAGGAACAACTGGACGATGTTTCGAGTACATACAAGCGCATTTTTATACAGTATAGCTAATTTTTCTGAAGCAATAAAGGTAAAGTCACTGCGTAAAGTAAAGATAAACAGGGGCGCACGGGTAATAAAAGGCATGAAACAGGAGTCGAAGATACGAAGGTGATGGAAGGCGAGACCGAGAATGTATAGCAAAGGGGCGCGCAAACCCATGAGTCTGAGACGAGAACAGTTGCGCTTGAGATGAAATGCAAGGGAGTAATCCTAGGTCTGAAGTCTCTTGAGCCGCTGCGAGCGAGCGCGGCGATAGATTCGAGTCGGCCGGGTTGAGCGTGCCAAAAATGCGACATGAATGCCATGGCCTCCCCATCACATGAACTATACAATCAGACTCGTGCCACATTCCCAGATCTTGGTGAATCCATCCGTGCACTCAGAGCCGACAAAGTAGGTGTAGAAGCCCGGGTAAAAGGCTTATCGTAGGTGATGACCCCCAACCGCGAACCACGAGTGTCGCGGCTCAAATTCGAACGTGGTTTGTCCCGTGAGTCCCGCTCCGATTCGGGTCGGCTGGGTCGAGCGTGTAGAAATGCATCGATGTTTCTTACGTGATTGATCTCCTTTCGTATGAGAAGGTTACCCTCAATGACCGCCAGCGGAAACGCCGAAATGAAAAACGATTTTGTTCTGTAGGAAAAAGCAATACAAATTTAGCTTGGTTTAAGTACCAGGTTGGGTGCGTGTTCGTACCGCTCATGGGGTGGATGGACTTCAATACTTGCGCCATAATCATACGGGCCTCCTCCTGCGTGAGTTTGTCCAACCTATGTGATGCATCCTCAATATATATCTGTCCTCCCAAACAACCTATTTAAGAATCTCCCTAAGCTATCGTGAGTCTGATGCATCTTATGAAAGCGTCCCACGAAACAAAGACTCACCGGTTCGTCCTCGTTCTATCTCCTTTGTCGAAAGAGCAAGGATGGAAAGGATTTCAACCATGATCCTCCCGAAAAGCTTATTTATTTCGGTGGTGAGTGTAATCCCAGAATAGATCTTGAGACGTCTGAGGAAGGATCCGACGAGCTCAGAGAGGTCAATGAAGGCATTGTGGCTAGTCTTGGAAGCCTTGGCCGTCTGAGAGATATGGATGAGGGAGCCTGTATCTAGGATTTTGGGATGATAACCCAGCAAGAAGGACACAAAATCCAGCGAAAATAACTCTTGCTGGCTTAACACCTGGAGGTTCAACACTATTAGACCACCGCTGCGGGGTAGGGACGGATGGTTGGAACTCGCCAAGCCAACGCCTTCACCGAGTGCAGCGGAAAACAGATACCAATATGGATCATTGGGTCGAGTAACTTGGTCAATCTCTGATCTCCATTATGAGACTCCCCGTACGTGTACTTGAAGTACGTTTAGGACAGCATCGGGTGAGTCGCAAGTTTGCAGAATGTTAACAAACGGATGGGTGGTAAGATTTGTCCCGGTTTTCTTCTTATACTCTTCCAAGGCGTTGTCAAAGATGGCTTTGAAGGTCGAGGTGTCTGTGGTTGTGGAGATTGTGGGTGGGCTGCCATTCATAGTGCTCATGACCACCAAAGACATAGGGATAGCTGGGAGTAGCTCGAAGAAGGGTTTGAAAGAATAGTCTCGAGGGGTGGATAGGAGAACCAGGCCTCGGGCCAAGCCCGAAGTACAGCTGATAGACCGCTACGGCCCACACAGACACACATATCGACGCCTCAGCCTCACTGCCATAATGACTCTACTGGCGGTGCAGGCAAAACGAGTGTTTGTTAGTGTTTACGGCAGACAATTATCACTTGCTCACTTGTCCTCCTCGTCTCATTACGACACATACACCTTTTTCGCTTCCCTCCCTACGCCCCCACGTCCAATGACCCTGCCTCGTCTATTTGTAGCAGGAACCGTGCCCGCGGAATCGTTGTCGCGTATCTGCGATACATATTGTGCATGAAGTTCGCGAGAAGGGGCGCGTAGGTAGAAGTAGCCGTGCTGGCATAGCCGTGCTGGCACGACATGGGATGTCGGTTCCTGACACATTCAGAGCCGTTTTATATATCTATCAGTCCATCAGCGCGTGCCGCTGAACGTTATGACTGCTGATGAAACTGGCAAACTTAAAAGTGAGATTATCGAACCAGGCTACGTGCACGCGGACAATTGAACTCTCACCGGCATATCTCACGACTCGTCATCGCGTCATCTCTCGTCATCCTCTTCGGCTACTGTAAAGATTCAGGTTAACCGAAGCTTCACTTTGACCATGACCACCACGGCTAACTTCACGAGTATCCCGACGCTCAACTACGACCTCCTCGCCTCGCCAGACACCCGTCCGTCCTTCATCCAGCAACTGCAGGACGCGCTCATCAACGTCGGCTTCCTCTACCTCGAGCACCCGCCGATACCGACCTCCCTCATCGACGAGGTAGTCACGTATCTGCCCCGCCTCTTCGCGCTGCCGCAGGAGCGCAAGCACGCGCTCCGCATGGCCAACTCGCCCCACTTCCTCGGCTACTCCCGCCTCGGCGTCGAGCGCACAAAGGGTGTCGCGGACCAGCGCGAGCAGTTCGATCTTGCGACGCCGCTCGACGCGGATGATCGCTGGACGCCCGGCAAGCCCGAGTACTTGCGTCTGTGGGGCCCGTCGCAGGTGGGTTCCTTATTGGATGTCATGTTATCGGATTGACGATCGCCTGCCGCGTAGTGGCCGGAAGAGGAGGACGTCCCGGGCTTCAGGACCACATTCGTCCGGTACCTGGTAGCCGTCGAGAATCTGAGCCACGAGTTTGTGCAGCTCGTGGCGGAGTCGCTCGGGCTCGCGCCAGACGGACTCGCGCGGTTTTTCGACGCGCGCGAGCGTATGCAGCATCGTTCAAAGGTACTGTATGGCGCCACGCCCGATCATGCAGTGGCTGCATGCTCGGCTGATCCGCTCGCTTCGTTTGCCAGATCGTCAAGTACCCGACACGAGACGAGGTCGCGTCAGAGCAGGGCGTAGGCCCCCACTTTGACGCCGGTTTCCTGACTTTCGTAAGCCCGCCTCTTTTTTTCGGTGCCTTCTTTCCTTTTCCCCATTCGCTTTGCCGTCGATTCCTCCGTTCTCCCAAGAATACATATCGGTTTGTGGGGCCACGGGGCGATCAATAGCAATTCATTTCGGCCCAATTCAATAAATTGGCTCATCTCATCATCGTTTATACTGTATTTCATTGACTTCTCGTACTCGTATGTAGCTGCTGCAGGCGTCGGATCATCCCGGCCTGCAAGTCCAGAATTTGTCTGGGCAATGGATCGACGTGCCTCCACGTCCATATACGTTCGTCATTAATTTCGGTAAAGGTACGCCCTCCTTTCCGTCGTCGTAATAACGTGTTGGCGGAGCGTAGTGTGGGTGCATGTGTACAATCTGACCTGACCCTGGGCCGCGGTGTACGCAGGGCTCGAGTCGGTTACGCAGGGTCTTGCGCGGGCGACCTCGCACCGTGTGCTAGCGCCGCCCGCAGGCTCGTCGCCGCGGTATTCGATTCCGTTCTTCCAAAATATCGCTCAGGACGTGCGGCTAAGCGAGCACGTGTTGGAGTGTGCGTCTCGTCTCATCTTGAGATGAGAGCTGCTCCACCTTTCTCATCCGTCTTGCGCGTATTTATAGTCCCCCCTGAGGTGCTTAAGCTCAAAGGGCAGCGTGGCGAGCTCGGCCAGACAGATTGTGAGTTTACCACCATTGCCATTGCGGATTTAGCTAAACGTACGGCCTGCAGCGGTAAACTTTAGTGAATATGACAGTCTGCCGTCCGGGCAGGTCTCCCTTATCAATCGGGTCAAGTACGCACCACCTGCAGGTCATAAGGGTGGCTAGATACTGACGATAAGCTTCACAGGAGTCACCCAGATGTGGCCGAGAAGCACTATCCCGATTTGTTCAAGCGGTTCTTCCCCTATGGCATGCCAACACACGGCACGGCGTACTGAGAACTTTTCGTCAAAAGGAGGGAGATCCATGTGGCGCGGAAGAAGGGAATGTCGTACTGTACGTGTAACACGGATGTTGAGTGGAATTGGCCAGTACTCAAAGTAAGAAATTAAGGTGCTGACACGTCAAGATATGAGCATATCGAAAGGGTGAGCCGAGAGAACTGAGGTCGGAAATGAACACAGGTACATAATTGGCCGTGCACGAGCACCGCCCCGGATTAAGCTTGCGGACCCGTCGGTCGAGGCGTCTAAAGCGTGCCGCGGTCCAGATCATTCACTGACTGTAGAGTGTTCCAGAAACTGCTAGAGCCTCGGATCCCCCAAATCTGCGAATGTACGATCTTGCGGGCCCCTTTCCTTTGAGCTTGCGTGCTAACAGCGGGGACTTATATGAGCTTCGCGTTCTGTTGTATGTTCCAAGAACTTCATGTACCAGGGAACTGGTTGACGTGTGTGCCTGAGCGAGTCTCCACATGGCCAAGTTGCGAGTTGACCGAATGGGTCAAGATCGTCGTCGCGCCGCCCATTTGTTATGCACCGGACATCACCGCCAGGCAAGCGCTCGTGCGTAAGTAAGCTAGGCACCGACCGGAGGATTATGGTCTGTGTGGGACATTGGGGGGGGGAACTGCAATGGACGAGTTGATCGGAAGAGTGTCAAGCGGTACGTCGGGGAATGCCGGGGTGGGTGCAGTGTGGAGAAATACACTAGAACGATCAAAGGGCGGACTGATCGGGATGAAGAGAGTCTCGGACTTGGGCTTGATGGCCACGTCGAGGGGGTACGGCTGATGATGGGATGACAACATATAATACGGCTTAGGGGGTCACACACGCCGGTTTTATTGCACGTGCACCAGTGACCAGCCTCAACCTCAACCGACCGGCTTCTCACCCTCTCCATCTCCACACCACCGAACCACCACCGAGTCCTTTCCTCCTCCAACTATGCCCGTCTCCCCTACTTCCCTTCCACAACAAGACGTCCACGCTCAGCCTCAAGTCAAGCTCTGCTCTTCATGTCGTTCTCCTCTAACTCAAGACCTCGACGCAACATCTGCTCACTTTTTCTCTGATTCCGACGTTAATGACCTTATGATGTGTTATCCTTGCAAGGAGCGCTATCTCCTCCAGAACATACAACAGCAGGCCCATGAACTTGCCTCTTATCATGACGCTGTCGATGAATCCCATCGTTTACATCAACACACGGCTCACGCTGTCAACGCATTGATGGAAAGTCCCCCGTCTGTGCAACCACCACCAATTTGCCCACCCTCCGACCGTCCATTACCGTCCAAAGTCCAGCACGAAGCTCTCGCTCCGTCTGCCCCCAGCAAACGCGCAAAATTAGCAATCGTTGTTTCCGACGGACTACGCTCGGCCGTTTCATCTACCCCTTCTGTTCCCTCTTCAATACGATCCGATATATCCCCTTTGCAGCATTCGCCTGCTCCAGATCCCTACATTGACATCACGCGCATCCGTATGCGTTCCCAGGGCCACCATTGTCTTTACCCCGGCGCAACATTCCAGGGTACTCAAAAGAGCGGGCGCAACAGCTACGATGTAACAGTCTCCATAGTGGTGGGTTGATCCGTCACAATAAATTATTATTTAATTGACGCCACGCTTTTAACCAGGACGTCGACTTCTCTTCCTCCTTCCTTTGCGGCTATCTCTGTATTCGGGGCCTCACCGACGACTGGCCGGAGCTCACGACTTATTTTGACGCAGAAATTATCGGCAGTCGGTATGGCTTCCTCACCAGAGGATGGGGAGCTGACGAGGATGGTGACATGGTACATTGGGCTCGCTTCCCTGCCTATCGCCACGTCAAGAACAAGCTTAGACCCCCGCACCTGACCATGGACGGCTACCCGGGCGCTGTTTTTATGAGATGGAAGGAGCGTTTTCTAGTCCCCGACCATCGCGTGCAAGATATTAATGGAGCGAGCTTCGCAGGCAAGTGATTTTTATCTTAACCTTATCCTGTCCGGGCTTATCTTTTCGGCAGGCTTTTACTATGTTTGTGTCGATTTCAATTCTCACGCCCAATCCCCAACAACCCCGACGCGCCAACAACAAACCTCGTCAGCTCTTATTCCGGACGATCGGGACGCGCAGCGTACAACATCCAAACCGGACGCAAGAGGAAGCTCTGGTCACGACGATAACGGGAGTTTACACCGCCCCTCGCCTACCGGAACACGGTCGGCGCCGGGGGTGGCTACCATGAGCGGGTTTTACTTCCACCAAAACTCTGAGCCGTAAGTGTTCCGGTCCTGTGTAATGTATGAAGGGTCATTGAACACTAATCATGTGCTTATCCACAGATACCAGCAGTTATCCCTCCAACATGTCCCGGAGACCGTGAGCACTAGCTTTGAGCTCCGATGAGTTCCGTCTTTTGTTCATCTCTTATTTACAAAAGGGATGACAACCTCGTCCCCTGTTATCCCATTCCCCGTCTGTACTCACCACCGCTCGTGTAGTTTTTTTTTGTAACATTCCGTATGATATCCAGTCAGTGGTTTCTGTGACGGCTTGCACTTTGTAAATGGACAATGATTCGTTTAATTTTTGACGCTGGTTCGCCCTGGTAACATGCTGTGCACCGCAGCCGCTCGACCGACAGGTGTGAAATAACCGGCCTGAACGGATAAGGGCTAAGCGATACCTCTTTCAATGTCCCAACTGTCCCAGCCCAAAACGCAGTCCGTAGACGTTGTCCGACCCGAAACGGAAGAATCAACATTTGTGGTCATCATTGGTGCAGGGTGAGTGACCCGATCTCGTCGGTGGTCGACGGTATGACCTCACTTGCGTCCATGATAACGAAGACTCGCTGGCATTGCCGCCGCAATCGCCTTGAAGGAAGATCTCAACTTTGACGGCTTCACGGTGAGAAGTCGTGTGGCAATTGAATGTCTGTTAATCTACAATGCTATTTCTCCGGTTAGATATACGAAAAGTCTCCAGATGGCGTCGGCGGTGTATGGAGGGTAACGCTCTTCCCTTGTTCGTCATCGAAGCGCAAACCTTTTTACGTTGTACTTCCCTTGACAAGGATAACACTTACCCCGTACGTGTCGCGCGCGCTGCCCTTGCTACGATCTCTGACGTCGTCCAACAGGGCTGCGGCTCGGACGTCCCCGGGCACTGGTACTCGCTCTCGCGCGCGCCGAATCCGCACTGGGCGTCATACTACCCCGCCCAGGGCGAGCTACAGGCATACTGGGATGCCCTATGGACGCGCGCGGGGCTGCGCGCGCACACGCGCTGCGGCACCGAGGTCGTGCGCGCGACGTGGGACCCCGCGGCGCGCACGTACGCCGTCGAGCTCGAGGACGTCGCCTCGCGCACGCACCGCACCGTCGTTGCGCGCGTCGTCATCAACGCCACGGGCGCGTTTCAGGCCTCTCGCGTACCGGAAGACCTCCGTGCCGCTGCGGGCGTGTTTGAGGGCGAGAGCTGGCACTCGGCGTGGTGGCGCCATGATGTGCCGCTGGCGGGGAAGCGAGTCGGCGTCGTGGGGAACGGATGTTCGGCGTATGTCTGCCTTTTTTTTTTTTTTTCAGGGACCGTCGTTAATTGTCGTCGAAGAGCGCAGTTCGTGCCGCTGATATCGAAGGACCCCTCGGTTGAGGTGATCAACTTCTGCCGGAGTCCGCAGTGGTATGTCCCGAGAGTAAGTTGCTATCGTAGTCTATCTGCCATCACGACAGGTTGAGTCTTTGCCCTTCCAGTTCCAGTTTGACTATCCGAGCTGGGCTAAATGGGTCTTCGCCCACGTCCCGTTCGCGATGTGGGCCTACCGCGCTTTCCTTATGGGCAGGGTACACCTTATCTCTTTTGACGTATCTCCGCGGCCCGTCGTTCATGCCAACTCATAGGCAGAAATGGTATTCATGCTGTTTCGCCGAGCCGAGTCGCGGTACCAGAGCGATGCACGAAAGGTCAGCCCTTGGGGACTGCGGGCCCTCGACTCATAACTTACGCTGCTGGGAAGGGTATGACGAGATACATCAAGAAGATGGCACCAGAGAAATACCACGCCAACCTCATCCCTCAGTTCCGTGCGGCTGCAATTCCCCCTGCGATCTGTTTTTAATCGCTCAACTCACATCACACTAGCACCGGGGTGTAAGCGCCTCATTGTGGACCCTGGGTATCTGAAATGTCTGCATCGCCCGAACGTAACGTTGACGTTTGATACCATCGACCGCATCCTGCCGCGGGGCGTGCAACTCAAGACCGGCCAAGTCGTCCCGCTCGACGTGCTGATATTCGCGACGGGATTCTCACTGGTAATTGTTCTCCCGCCTCTCGCACACCGGTCTCTCTGACGGTTTGTTTTTTTTCCCGACAGATGCCCCCACGTCTGGAGATAATCGGTGTCGAAGGCCTCCGTCTTGCTGACTATTGGAAGTCGAAGGGTGGCCCCGAAGCATATTACGGCCTCGCGGTGCCGAATTTTCCCAACCACTTCATGCTTCTCGGTACGTTTAGAGAGGGTTAGGCAAGACAAGGACACTGACACATATGGGCTCAGGGCCTAACAGCGCTGGAGGACACGCGTCCGTTATATTCATCGAAGAAGTGCAGGTACGTGTGACCAGAGCGAGCTGCGATCTCAGACATTTACCGTTACCTGCCAGATCCAGCACACGATGCAGCTGATCAAGCCTATCCTTGCGGGAAAGGTGCGGTCAGTCGCGGTCCGCGAGGAGGCGAGCGCAAAGTACAACTCGTGGCTGCAGGCGCGGCTCGCACGCTCAGTGTGGAACTCCTGCGACTCGTATTATCGTCGCGAAGGCACGAACGGGAAGATCATCGCGATGTTCCCGGGGACTGTGAGCCTATTCTGGTGGCTCGCTCGGCGCCCGCGGTACTCAGACTACGAAGTCGTCGTTAGTGGGGAGGAACGGTGGCCAAGACTGAAGCGGGTCAGTACGTTGCTGGTTGTGGCGGTGGCCGTGATGTTGGGCGTTGTGCGCGGGAATTGGGTGCCTAATTTAGGATAGAACTAGAGTTGTCGGGAAACGCCGAGAGGGAATTGTCGCAAAAGAAGAAAGTGCTGCTTTGCCTCTTTTCGCTGTCTGGGGCCGACTGGGCTTTCTCTTTCTCTTTCCCTCCCTTCCCCTCCACCTCAAGATGTCCACACACACACACGGAAGCACTGGCTCGACCCAGCACATCGTCGGTGTTCATTACCGCGTTGGCAAGAAAATCGGCGAAGGGTCCTTTGGTGTCATCTTCGAGGGTCTGCCCCCCTTCCATTCTCCCATCCCCATAGCCCTGCCTGACATGGCCCGTAGGCGTCAACCTCCTCAACTCCCAGAGCGTAGCCATCAAGTTTGTGCGTAATGCATGTTCTGCTCCATCTTCCGCCGTTCCCTTTAACCGGTGTTTCAGGAGCCCAGAAAGGCCGAGGCCCCTCAACTTCGCGATGAGTGCAGGTCATATCGCATATTAGCGGGGTGTAGTGCGTCTCATCGTCCTTCGGAACAATTGCACATTGTTCTCATAATGCGACACACAGCCGGCATCCCGCAGATATATCATTTCGGCCAGGAGGGGCTCCACAACATCCTCGTCATCGACCTCCTGGGACCGAGCCTCGAGGACCTGTTTGATATGTGCGGGCGCAAGTTCTCGATCAAGACGGTGTGCATGGCTGCGCGGCAGATGGTGTGTCCACACCCGCGCGAGTCGTGCTGCGCCTCTGACAGGTCATGGTAGATCTCGCGCGTGCAAATCATCCACGACAAGAATCTGATCTACCGCGACATCAAACCCGATAACTTTCTCGTCGGTCGGCCGGGGACCAAAGTGGCTAACCGTAAGCGCATATTTTAATATCTAAGCGGTGGAGACATGATCCGACCTCTATGACAAAAGTCGTACACGTTGTCGACTTTGGCATGGCCAAGCAGTACCGTGATCCAAAGACGAAGCAGCACATCCCTTATCGCGAACGCAAGAGTCTGAGTGGGACCGCACGATACATGAGCATAAACACCCATCTCGGAAGGGGTAAGCTGTTTGCCCGGTCGAGCATGAAGGGGTCCTTTGATACATTCACAGAACAATCTCGGCGTGACGATCTCGAGTCTCTTGGTCACGTTTTTATGTATTTCCTTCGCGGAAGTCTACCATGGCAGGGTCTCAAGGCGGCAACGAACAAGCAAAAGTACGAGAAGATCGGTGAGAAGAAGCAGACAACCCCCATCAAGGATCTTTGCGAGAGTTTCCCAGGTAATCTATGGCAACTTGTCGTCCTCTTTTGAGCACTCTTCTGACCCGCACATGCCCACAGAAGAATTTGGCATCTACCTCAATTATGTCCGGAAACTTGGCTTTGAGGAAACGCCCGATTATGAGTTCTTGCGCGAACTCTTCGCCAAAGTGATGAAGAACAATAACGACGTTGACGATGGCGTTTACGATTGGAACTTATTAAACGGTATGGTCTCTTCAACTATACCTAAGTTCCCTTTTTCATCGTTTCTTGTCTTCCAAGGCGGTCGAGGATGGGAGGTCGCTGCTGTATGTTTCCCTTCTCATGCCGCTCATCTGATTCGCTCACCCGTCCCGCAGCAGAGCAAAAATCAAATACTCTCTCAGGTCCCCGTCACTGCACCTGCACCATCTCCCCAACCCGATCGCCGGAGGGATCTCCAACACCGGGATTCCGACCGTCGCAGGGCATCAAAGGTACGAGTACACCGCTTTTACTGAAATTCGTGACTATAATCATATAGGCACAGCCAATACTTTCTCCAGTCGGCAGCAATACCCCAGGCCAAATTACCCCCCTTTCCGCCGCAGCACAGGTTAACGTCCCCGTGTCGGCGGTGCATCGTAACAGCCACGGTCAAAATCCGCAACATCCTTATGCTGCGGGTGGCTATGAGTACCCGCGCGGCGAGGCCGGGGAAGATTTTAATCAACAGCAATACGGACGGGCGTCACCGATGATGGCGAGTGCTGTACCACCGGCTGTGACTCCAGTACGCGCACGAGCCGGTGACGTATCGCATACGCAGGACGGCGAGCCACCACGGCAGAGCGCTTTGTGGAAGTTCCTAACCTGTAGCTGCGGTTGATCATCATTCCTCCATCGTTCGCTACTCTTCAATTCATACACGGCGTTTATCCCGGCGATCTAACCCACTCCATGCCACGAGATCTTTCCTGCATTGACTCTCTCGTTTACTGTCTTTCTTTAGATACCCTTTACGTTTCTAATCGGTTTTTCCCCGGTGTGCAATGTTCTTATGGATGCTGCTTTAATTCAGATTATGGGAAACTACATCCGGGTCCTACAGTTCGAGGGTGGGGATTCGGCAGGTAATTTAGGATATAGGAATAACGGCACTTTCGAAACAAATGACACAACTGATATACCTCGCAAATTTTATCCCTATGCACACATCATCCGCGGGTATAAGAGACCAGAACATCAAAAAACCATGTGAACAATCAGATGCGATGGAAAGCAAGAAAGCACCGAGAACGGCGGGGGTATCAGTGAGGATGCGTCAGAGTACTCCCCACCTCCGCCGATAAATATGGTACAGACGATAGCGCCGCCGAAATACAAACGTGATTTCCAATTCCAATTCCCCTTCGTTCTTATCGCCGCTCACGCACGCTACGTACGTCGTCGCCAGGGCCACGTCTCACATAGCCCCGGCTCGGACTCGTGCTCCGGCTCCCAGTCCGGCTCCGACTACTACTACGCCGTCCCCGCCACCGCGGCCTCTGCTGCTGCTGCTGTGGTCGCTGTTGCTGCTGCCGATAGCCGTGGTGATAACGGTGGCGATGTGGCACCGCATGCTCGCTCGGCGACACCGACGATGACGCCCAGCGCTGCTGCTGCGGCTGCTGCTGTTGCTCGTCGCTCCGCATCGGCGAGTACCCCACAGGCGGCGAATCGTCTGCATAGCGCGCGCCGACGTCCCGGTGGTATTCGACGCATGGCGACGGTGAGCGCGCACCACGCGCCGACAGCGCGGCCCGCTCGTCCCGGTACTCGACGTACGGAGAACGCGAGCGCGCACGCGGCGGCGGCGGCGGCGGGCGGTCTACGTACGTCTCGCGGGCAGGCGATGGTGCCCGCGGTGGCGGCGATGGCGATGGCGATGGCACGCGGGAGCGTGTGTGGTCATATGCTTGGGGACGGGCGGGTCGGTGGCGCTGCGGTGGGCTCCGCGGATCAGCGTCGTCGTCGTAGTGTGTGGAGGGGTGTGCGTGCGATTGGGGGTACGAGTGAGAATATGCACGTGAATGCTGTGGTGGCGGTCCTTGGGTGTGATACGAATCGCTGCGCCGTGGGGTAGGGGCGGGAGCGGGGATTGGGGCGGGTGTAGGTGCGGATGCAGGAACAGGTGCAGGGGCAGAAACAAGTGCAGGGGCAGTTGTTGGAGTGGGTGCTGGCGTTTGGGCTTGTTCGAGGGGCGCCGTGGCGGAAGTGGAAGCCGGTGGCGCAACCCGCACGAACTCCCACCCCCACCCATCTGGGATGGGTGGACCGAATGAACGTGGGTAGTAGGTACCGTGGCGGTGTCTAGTATATCCTCCGCGTGGGCCGCGCCCGCGCCCGCGGAAATGGCGAAAGGTACCCCTACCATAACTATTGCTTTGGGAAAGCTTCAAGGATAGATCAGCTATGCGACGGAAGGACAAGTAAGACGCACTACGCACCGGTTGCGAAAGTGGCTCGTGATTCTCTTGGTAGTGTTGTTTAATAAGTCTGGGAGGGTTGTAATCTTCCGGTGGTGCCCAATTGCCCTCGCCCTCTATCTGGGATTCAGGGACAACTTGTGTCTTCTGGGGGAAAGTCGTGATGCTGGAGACATGGACAGGTGTTGGAGGATTAGCGCGTAATCTGCCTAGTTCCTCTAAAAGTCGATCAATAGGTCCTTGAATGCGACTCTCGGTTTTTTCCAACATCTTTTCAAACTTGGTCTTCAATTCCGTAGTCAACTTGGGGATGGTGTTCTCGACCCTCTGGAGATCCCTCTTCGACAACTGGAAAGTCCGAGATAGATTCATAAGCTCGTCCCGGAGGTGGACGTTGTCCTGGACGAGCTGTTCGACCCTCTTGTTTTGCTCTCCAATCGCGAGAGTGAGTCCTGTGATCGCACGGAGGAGCGTAGGTTCGAGGGCGGTGGAAGTCAGTTGAGGCGCTTGGGCCTCCCCTTCACTCACGGACGTCACAGGTTCTATAGGAGGGGCTGGGCTAGGAGAGATTCTTGACATCGTCTGGGCCCACACAAAGTCAAAAAGCGAGCCACATTATCCAGATGAGGATATATACGAACCTTCCGTTTCCTCGCTGGTGGGGCCACCCCATCGAAGACAAGATGAGTCCTCTTACGCTTCCCTGACTCGATGACCGCGGCCGCAGAGGGCTCAGTTGATGGTGGTAGTCCCGGTGGCTTCCTGGAGTCTCTGTCTATTGTACTTACGTATTGGTGGTTATCTCTTTGTTAGTCGCGGAATCTCTCTTACCGAGTGTAGGGGTCCCAGCCCTAACGAGCGTTGTATTACTAACACTGTCCTCGGGATCGATATCGGTAAGAGGCGAACTCCATCCACTGTCATCTCGAGGGTGTGACATGTCCATTGTGTCGGGTAGATAGATATGAGGCCTGGTTGTGGTGGATGAAGACGTAGTGATGCCCTTATCAGCGATTCATGTGGGGGATGAACGGCACATCCAGCCATTTTATTAGGTTTGCGCTTATCCCAGACTGATATAAGACCCATTTAAGGGCTGGCTGTGCGGGAATGACAGCGCGGCTAATGCGAGTTTTTGTCCCATCAGATTCGAGAAACCGTCACCTGATACCTCGGCGGCTAGTGGGGATTGATTATTTGACACCTTCCTCCTGGACAGATGAACTATGTGCCATAGTATCTGGTCCGACGAGTTGTAAATGGCAACAGCTTCAGATGAGTGAATGCCCGCTTCAGCTAGGTGCGCGAAACAATGACTGGCGACACTGTTTGCAGCGGATTACAGCATGCGTACTGTAACTGGTAATCATTGTGGTGCACAGCCACGAGTCTCGCCAACCTTGTCCTTGCCTATCTCCATTCGCCACTTCTGAATTGCAGCCTCGAATAACCCCATTACCCCATTATCTGTTATTCTTGTACTGTGTACAAGAGAAATGATCTTAGCAGCCACCAAACGAAGATATAGAACTTAACTTAACTGGTCTCCAATTTCTCTGAATTTGTCCACTCCGACGCTTTCAAGGGCGCGCACAGCCCGATTATAATCAGCGTACAAAATTCGCAAGGGCCAACACAGGACAGGATCCATGAGCCGCCCGCAGCGGCAGGAGCGCCCTTCCACATAGCATCCGGGACAGATATGCATGCCGTCACTGACACCACATGAGTTCTCAGCCGGGAGAGAACAGTCCTTGCACCAAAAGGAGCTAACAAATATGTCGGAACCGCAAAAATCGCATATAAATCCTGGATAGCCTCCTGTATCGTAGGTATTGTGGTTGAAGTCGTTCGCGACACGCCCCAGCACTTCCGCATCGGGGTGGTACTCATCCCGGATGATTTCTAGGAAGAGTTCAAGCGAAGCCTGCACATCATTGGCAAGTTGCTTCCGAAATGCGCCATAGCTACGTAACCCTTATCAGCGAAAAACGTCACTCAGGCGATTATGTAGTGCACACTGGCCAACGCTGCCACCCTTCGTCCTCGCTAGATCTTCAAGGAGCGCAGTGTTCCGGCGGAGTGTGTGATGTATTGTACTTTTGACGCGGTATGTCTCCGCCCGGCACACACTAATAGGGAGGTGTAGGAATGTTTCACCACGTTAGGTCAGTACAGAACCTCTTACCGTCTGTAGATCGGAAGCTCATGGTGCAGCGCGATCTTGACGCTCTTGGTTGTCATACGCGACCAAGACATTTTCATGGTCAATCCACCGTGATTAACGACTTGATGGCAACTTCTTGGTGGCACTAATACGAGGTCACCAGCCTTCTGCTCGGTGATATAGACCCTGCAAGGGGCCGCAGCGAGTTCTTTTACCGACATTGCATGTTCCTCCAAATCCAGTTCGTAGCCCAAGGACTGAAGGTACATTGCCATTGTCCAGGCGTCGGAGGTCTCAGTCATAAACCAGAACGCAGAAGCACCATTTTTAGCATAGCACATGAGGTTGTGTCCAAAGGATGCGCATAGATCCTTGTGGAATGGCGTGAATGTATCTCCTGGACCAAGATAGCACATCAGGGTTTCTACACGAGCCTTCGCACATGAACATGAGAGCATACACTTCGTTTAAGAAAGCACTCACACATTCAGGAAGATTTTGCATGATATCAGCGGGACCGTGTGGACGAAGCCAATGGGAAACCGGGGATACAGTTTCTAACCACTTTTTCCATTCACCCGGACATTCCATGTCCTTGGCATACCATCGGACGGTCTCTGCGAAACATTATAAAGAAAGTCCATGAAGAAAAAATGTCAAACAACCGACCATCAACGCTAGCGTAGGGTTCGGTGGACTCTAGATGGTCCATGAATTCCGCAAAGGAAACATCGAGGTCGCAGCGGTTATGTACGTCTCTGACCTGAATGTCTGGACAAAAATGGTAACCACAACCGAATTATCTGCCATGTTGCCGAGCTCACGTTGTTGCGCATTTTCACATAACCATTGGGTGTTGAAGATGGTAGCAGGCCAAGCTTGATGCTCGTGCATACCCTCGATGACAAGTGGCACGCCCAATGACTCGTGTGTGTGGATGATCACTTCCAGATTCTTGTCCGAAACAGATATGCGAGGTATTTTAAGGAAACGGGACCCCCTGGAAATGAGTTCGTCCATGGACCATCCGGCAGAACTGAGGAAAGGTCCCGGAGGCATATTCTTGAGATGAGAAGCAGCGCGACCAACGTGGCATCGTGAATTAATGAATCCCATCGCGGTCACGTGGAAGGAATCACGTAAACCCTTATCAGACACTTAATAAACCTTATCGGACATAAAGCATGTTAAGTCTCTCACGTCCCGCTTCTCACAACTTCAGCATGTCCCATGTTTCCTCCTCCTCACCCAATGACCTTGATATCTGGGAGTTTGTTACTTGCTCCAAGTGCCATCTACCCTTCTCCTCGGGACCATCAGCTCCTCCTCAGGTCCCATTCTGGCTCACCGAATGTGGGCATGTCATATGCAACGTCCACCTAAGTAAATCGGCATCATCTGGAAGGGCTTCGTTAAATCGACAAGAACTTGCCGTCAGATGCCGATCAGTCATGCTGTGTATGCGGAAGCCAGCAGATACAGATGATGCCCCTTCAAAAAGAGGTGCGAGTCTTACCTTTAGCATTTCTGACAAGGACCTGAAGGCCGCGAAAGCTGGACTCTCCAATGTCTGATTGGTTTTGTTCGATACCTCGTGCAATGGACACTATATCTTATGCAGTCAAGGTCCGCAAATATCTCATTCGCGATCAGTTCCGGGCTAAGTCCTTTCAGTTTCAACAAGATATGCTAGCTTCGCTCATCCGGTTTCAACGGGAAAAGATGGCCCAGCAGAGAGACATTATTATTCGAGTCAAGCACGAGCGGGAAGAGCTGAAGAATTTAAGGAAGTGCGTGAGTCCCCTTGCTCGTCGTAGTTAGCTGATCGACACTTCCAAAGGATGGTTGAGGAGCTTCGAGCAGAAAACGAACAATTACGACTATATGCTGGTCTAGATAGTAATGGAACAATGAGCGCCCCAAATTCCGGTAGCAAGCGTCGAAGATTAGACGCATACAAGTGAGCGTTTTCTTGAGTTCGTTCGACACACATCGTTCTTTACCAAACACAGCTCTGATGGGAGGAATCTTTCGAGTCCCCGCTCAGCGACGACGCCCCTGGGACCCAACAGGTTGACTCTCCCCCCTGACCGTCAGCCACCTGTGCTCGGACAACGGTCCTCAAATCCGACAATTGCGAATCCGAAGGACTCGCCAGCAGACCGGCGTCCGTTATCCAGTCGATTGCGGTATGCTCTAGATGAATCGACGAGAACTATACTAACCGCCACAACTTGACGTCCACTTGCTCAGTCAGTACACATATGTCCCTTCGCATTCGCATTCGCAGCAGGGGCAGCTGGACACCTCGGAGCCCCAACAGGGGACTCCGTACCAACAGCAGATGCGCACGATGATGCCGCCACCTCCTTCGGTTGCTCGAGAGAAGGCTAATGGGGGGTTGCAATCTGGGGGATTCCCTTCTCGTGCTCGTGGTCAGCCGCCTCCCGGCGATGTATCAAACCAAATGCAGCGTCCTCTACCACCAAGCACTCCTTTTGGACCGGCCGACGTGCATCTTGTTAGCAATCAAGCTATGGCATCTGGTCGCTTCACCCCTCGGACGTCAACATCACAGGGCGCGACCTCGCGCTTCATTCCTCAGACTCCAGACCCAAGGCGCTTTGTTCCCGCTGCTCCTACCGCTGGCGGGCCTCGGATACATTCTAGGGCCGGCAACC
This sequence comes from Lactarius sanguifluus, assembly GCA_021527775.1. Taxonomy (NCBI): domain Eukaryota; kingdom Fungi; phylum Basidiomycota; class Agaricomycetes; order Russulales; family Russulaceae; genus Lactarius; species Lactarius sanguifluus. The sequence goes on along the minus strand of JAKEYF010000367.1, from coordinate 1,105 downwards.
CCGAACCCGTTATGCACGGAGGACAGAGGACCCCATTCTTTTCCGGGACAAGGATGGGCTGAGCACTCTCGGTCCGACCGGTCTCTGGAACCATAGTTGATGGTCGTGTAACTTATGGTCCCAAATAAATGATCTCATCGCAAATAATACGCTGAGTCGTTGAAGGAACATCCAGTGGCGAGGTCTTCGAACACAGGCGCGTCTTTAAAAAAAAAAAAAAGAAGGGGGATGTGCTAGTCACCTAGAAGAGACACAACCGAGTCTTGACTGAGCCATGTACTCTGCCCTAGCAAGAGCATTTCATCTTTGATGTCGGCAATCAGGTCTCCAGTTTCTTGTTCGTAACCCAAGTGGAACAGACGGGTCATTGGCGAAGAACCGCCTTTTTTTTGGCTTGCGCGCGCGGCAGCGCGGTCCTGACCTCGGTTCCGGGCCACTGCTCAGGACCCCTATTACCAGCTTGGTGGAATGCGATGAGAGTCTTACGACTAAACTAGGCATTTCGACTGCTGCGCATGTCCGCGCGTCAGCTATCATATATCATCTCTGGGATAATGCAGGCGACGGGTGGTAGCGTCAGCCTATAGCCGCGCGTGCCAGTGTTCCGTATATCCACCCACCAGCAGCAACTCCCTCGGAGGTGATACCTCTACTGTATTAAGCGATGACCTCTCTATCCGATAGATAGTTTTCTTTTGTCAGACAAGATAACCAATTGAGATTTGGCAACTGCAGCGGATGTTAGCTGACCTCCTGTCGAGAATCGCATACCCGTCTAAATTAAACCAAAAAGTGCAGAATTCTCCCTCCCTGACTATATGACTTCCGGGCTTCTCGAGGACCTGAAAGTCTCGCCTTTCGTGAGTAACCCCTGTTAACATGATTCATCGTGCCGCTCGTTAGCTCCAGTCGCTTGCTCATAAATCCTCGAACGGAATCTAGCCGCTCGTATGAGTATTGATCGTCGTCTAGGACCCCACGGGGGCTGGATGCGACGGAAGCGGTTCCAGTAGGACCCTTGATGACGCCTTTGCCTGCAAAATCGAGCTCTCTTAGCTAGGCGGGAGACAAAGGTTCAGCAAAGGTTGTTTTCAACTTTGTGCAT
>JAKEYF010000366.1:0-55560 GCA_021527775.1 Lactarius sanguifluus | reverse complement strand
TGACTGGCTGGACATGTCACCCATTCAAGATGGTCGGGAGGTCCGCACTTGGATGCATCTTTGATCTCTTCAGATAGATAGAAATATATACATGGCTACACTGATGCAGCACCTGTCCATGTTAGGTCCCATGAACTCATATGGATACTCAGTCAATCCGAGGTGTATTTAATTGGTTGGACATGTCACCCATAGAAGATGGTCGGGAGGTCCGCGCTTGGATTCATCTGTGATCTCTTCAGATAGATAGAAATATATACATGGCTACACTAATGCAGCGCCTGTCCGTGTTAGGTCCCTTGAACTCATAAATATTCCCATCAATACCAGGCGTATTTAATTGGTTGGACATGTCACCCATAGAAGATGATCGGGAGGTCCGCGCTTGGATTCATCTGTGATCTCTTCAGATAGATAGAAATATATACATGGCTACACTAATGCAGCGCCTGTCCGTGTTAGGTCCCTTGAACTCATAAATATTCCCATCAATACCAGGCGTATTTAATTGGTTGGACATGTCACCCATAGAAGATGGTCGGGAGGTCCGCGCTTGGATTCATCTGTGATCTCTTCAGATAGATAGAAATATATACATGGCTACACTGATGCAGCACCTGTCCATGTTAGGTCCCATGAACTCATATGGATACTCAGTCAATCCGAGGTGTATTTAATTGGTTGGACATGTCACCCATAGAAGATGGTCGGGAGGTCCGCGCTTGGATTCATCTGTGATCTCTTCAGATAGATAGAAATATATACATGGCTACACTAATGCAGCGCCTGTCCGTGTTAGGTCCCTTGAACTCATAAATATTCCCATCAATACCAGGCGTATTTAATTGGTTGGACGTGTCACACATAGAAGATGGTCGGGAGGTCCGCGCTTGGATGCATCTTTGATCTCTTCAGATAGATAGATACATGGCTACATCAATGTAATGTCCCCTGAACTCACAAAGATATCCATCAATACAAGGTGTATTTAATTGGTTGGACATGTCGCACATAGAAGATGGTCGGGAGGTCCGTGCTTCAATGCATTCTGATGTTGATCTCTTCAGACAGATCGAAATATATACATGACTACATTGACAGAGTATCCATCCATGTTATCAATAATGTGCTCCCTGAACCCATATGAATACCTGTACATATTAGGTATATTGACTGTTTGGACAGTCACACTCCTGACACACTAAGTACTCACCACAAAGTTATCCAATCTCCTCAGACACCCTATGCACTTGTTGCACTATTGATGAATCCCTCTCACATCCATCCAGCAATCCCCTTTGGTATATCTCTATTTTCTTTGTTTCCTGTCACTTCACTCAGGTGTACTACCTAGCATTATATATTCACTGTCCTAGACTTATAATCGCAAAGCGGACCCCCCGCTCCCAGCCGGCGCCGGCTGGAGTATCAATCATGTGGGAGTCTCCGATGTCGGCCGACGTCGGCTGAGTATGAATGATAGAAGATTCTCACCGTCGGCTGGGGGTATCAATTATATAAGCCACCACTATCCATTGGCTGCTCCATCAGTACGGAGGATCTTCAAGTACCTGCCCGTTTCAAGCTCAGCGTGTGCGACAAATGCCTTCAAGTGTGTGAACACCTCGGACTTCTCTCGCAGGCCGGTTACGAAGACCTTGCGCGATGTGTCATCAATCCAGGTGATGAAATACTCAAAACTGCGGTGTGAGCGTGTAGGGAGCTTCCCACAGACATCAGAGAAGACTCAGCCAAGGATCTCATCAGCACATGTCTCAGTAAACTTCTGGATTTTGGCATGTGTTTGTTTGCCCTTGAGGCAGGCATCGCAGTGATTTGGGGTAAGTGATGAGCTCCTGGTGATCTCCATTCCTTTGACCATTCCCTTGCGCACCATGTTTAGGATGGCATTGACATGGAGGTGGCCGAGCCAGCGGTGCCAGGTGTGCACTTCGGCTTTGGACGTTGCACTGCGTGCCACCAACGCGGCTTTGACTTCGGCATTCAAAATCAAGTCATCCCCATCAGCGGGGAATGTGTCGACTTGGGCAACTGCCACATGGGTGCTTTCAGTTGATATGGCACAGATGGGCATGATGTACAGGTTTCCTTGAAGGAAGCCTTTGCAGGTGAGTATGCCACATTGGTCGAGAATTTGACACCCCCCCTCAGAGAAACGGACATCGGTGCCATGGTGAGTCAACTGGGAGACTGACAAGAGGTTCCCATGGAGTTCCAGGACATAGAGGACATCTTGCAACACGGCGCAGTACCATCGGCCCTTTGCCTTCATTTCAACAGCGACGTGGCCAACACCTGTGCCATGGATGGAGCTATTGTCACCCAGGACAATCTTTACCAGCGTTGAGAGAGGTGAGAAGTGGGAGAACCACTTGCGATTGGGGCACATGGTGCGTGATGCACTGGAGTCGATAATCCACTGACGCTGCAGGTCGATTTGCACAGGTAGGCCTTGGGACACTTTGAAGAGTCAGACTGTGTTGGAATCGGAGACTGGTTCCTCAGCGACAGTGATTTTTGCTGATGCGCTTGCAGGTTTTGGCTTGGGTGTGGAGTCGTTGCTCGCCTTTGCCTTTGCCTCCTCCTGCTCCTTTTTGAGCTTTCAGCACTCACTCACATCGTGTCCACAGATTTTGCAGTGCGTACATTTCTTCCTCTTTTGTCCTTCTGGCTTATCACTAAACCTTTTTCCTTTCTTGGCAGCCTTCACAAAGTATGCAGTGGCACCAACCCCTGACTCACGCACGTGGTGCTGCTCATCAAGGATGACTTGGGACTTGACATATTCACTTGATAGGTCGGAGGTTTTGGTGGTAGAAAGGATGGTTTTGAGAGTGGAGAAGGAGGCTGGAAGGGAGGAGATGATGGCAAACATGAGGTGCTTGTCTTCAAGCATGAGGCCGAGATTGGAGATGGTGTTGGCAGTGTGAATGAGGGCATTAATCTGGGGCTCGAGGGGTTCAGACTTGGAGAGCATGCTCCAGAAGACTTTGTCAATAAGGTAAACTATTTTTTGTTCACCTTTACCCTCGTAGCATTCTGACAGTTTGTCCCAGCATTCCTTTGCAGTTGTTGTGAATAGGACTGAGTTTAGTGGCTCGTCTTTGAGGGTGAGAGTGATTTGTGCGCGTGCTTCCCGGTCTTTGTAGGCCCACTCGGCATAGATGGTGGCATCCACCTTGGGGTCAGGTTTGGCATCAGAGCCATCTACAAGTCCCCATATGTTACGATCACCTGGATCGTTCTGCTAGACGTACGGCGGCTGCGTTTAAAGTCCAAGGGACTCTGCGTGTCTTCAAGCCTAGTGGGCCGGTCCAGGCGCTGCCGGTGCTTAGCTAAGCTTGAAAGCGGACTTGACTTTGACCTTTCACTCCAACAACTAGCTTTGTGGGCTATATTATTAGGAGACTCAGATGGGGGATACAAAGTAAACTACAGGCTGTTTTATATCATACAAACTATGTATTTTTCATTACTATTTTCTGAGTGCCAGCAAGCACAGATGTGCTGGCACTGCTGAGCTGGCAGCCCTCAGCCCTATCTGTGAGTCATGAGTCCGAATCGGGAAATGCTTATGCGGCGTGTCACGTGATTGTGACACCATAGCTCTCGGAGCTCTAAGACCATGCACACATGGGATTTCCAGAATGCAAAGTTGCCGCCATCGTCATCTAGGAACAGGATGTTGTACATGTGCAGGTGTCCCTTTGGTGTGGGAGCGCTCCCGGATGATCCTCCAGAGCTACCACTTCCTGAGGAAGGGTTTCCAGATCCGGATGGAGACATGTTTGTTGTGTGGATGGTTTATGGGGCACGTATATTCTGGGAGTCTTAGAGAAGCTCAGGTCTCATAATCTGTTAGAGGTGTGAGAAAGCACAACTCAGTCTTCGGGAGAAAAGACTGAGGTGTCGCTACTGTGACTATGGAGTATATAAGTTCAACAAATGGAAAATTTCTACACTAAGTCTATAGAGGTATAGTAGGCAGCTGTACTCGACTTGGTCATTTCCGACCTAGCTTGGAGTCACCCAATGCTTACTCAGCATGTGCGGCTGAACTCCAACACTCCTTGTAGGCTGGGACTCCATCTCATAAATTCTTCACATACTAGTATCTACCAAATCCATGTTTGTTGAGTTCGAATTCCATGCTGTTCTCAAAGGATTCGCAAATCGTCACGCTGGGTGAAGGGCAACTCATCTTTCTGTGCCTGTTGGATGAGATTGTGGACGTTCTCCTTTTTGGAGATCTTCTGATTGATGAAACTCATGGTATTGCACTCGTATTCCTCATTCTGGTGCCGAAATCATGGAAAATCATGGAAAATCAGGTGAACCCATGTGTAACGTTCCACCAGACGTTCCTTCTTGTGGACTGCGCAAGGCTACTAGCGGGACCTAACGATCACAGAGGATGTCGACTTCACGTACTCGTTCGGCTATTAGCTCACAAGTGAGACGTAATAGCGTTGCCCAAAGGATATGGACGGCGGTGATGGCCAGAAAGAGTAAGAGACGATCAAAGGCGATAGACAACCGGCCAATGATATAGAGGGGAGAAGTCGCGACAGACAGCCAGCGACGAGTGTAAGCGGGAAAGGAAGGGATAGCAGACAGCGGCGAAGACAGCACACTGGAGCACAGCTAAGGACTAGGAGAGGCAAAGAGGCAGACAGCCGTCTATTGCAATGCAGAGCCAAATGAACTATCAGCCAACGAATGGCAGTACAAATGGGTGGACAATCCAAGAAGTCAAGCTTAGGTCTTCAGCGACCATAAGCCCCTCTACTTATACACGTCCAAGGAGGTTTGAACCCCAGCTTGGAACTCAGAAACCCTAGTACACGGGTCCTAGGAATGAGTCACAACTACGTCAGAGATAAGAGTCAGCCAATGGCACAGACAGCTCATGGCACGAGTCAGAGATAAGGGAACATGAGGCATACAGCCATCAAAGTCCAGGCACGATCGATATGAGTCACAAACACGAGGCGTTCTAGGCCGGTCCAGGCACAAGCTCATCTGGACCCATCTGGTGCAGGTCTAGCCAGGTCACGTGCCAGGGTCACGTGACGGGCGGGCGCTAAGATCACATGCGCTACTCCCAATATTCTGGATCACTCCGCTGAGCGCTTCCGGGTTCGTAGTAATAGTGCGTGGGAGACTTAGCTCTTTCGTGGATATGGTCAGCCACAAGTCTTGCTATTTCAGCCTCTTCTTCCGTGTATTCTTCTGCGCTTTTCCTCCTAGTGGTGTTCGGGGTCTTCCCATGGGGTGTTCGAGGGACGGTCGAAGGCGAAACCGTAACACCATGCGGGTTTGCATACCCACAGTACCCGTCTATACCCGTGCTCAATACCCGGAAAAACCCGTACCCGTGTGTCACAGGTACGGGTTTTTCCGGGTACGGGTACGGGTAGCTCTGGTCAACCCCAGGGTTACCCCTGACAATCCCTAGCAACAACTTGATCAAGATGGAGGTCGGCATCGAGGACTGTCTGCACATCAAATTCGAGTACAACAAATCGAAGTAAGGCTGCTTGCATTTTTACCTGCGCACAACCCTAGTAATACGACCATAGCAGATATCATTTAAAGGACGTGATAGTCAGAAAGATCTATTTCTTGCTTGTGCGCATCATAATTAAGAACATGGAGCTCTCAATCATCCACCACGAGACAACCGGTTCGCCGCCAAATCAGTACAATGAGTGAGACGATCACAAAGTTCGAAATCATGGACAGCGCACCAGTGCGAGGTATCCCTTTCTCTTCCTTCCTCGACATTCTGCGACATGGACAAGAAGTTCAGCACGCACTACTACTTCAACCCCGTCCTCATTGCCAAAGAGGACCAACGCTTCTTCAACTAGCAGGTGTTGAGCGTGTATGTGGCCAGCGAGCCGAGCAATCGGCGAGCGCCACAATGCTGAGCCATAGGCTCAGGCCACAGCAGTGAGCTGTGGCCTCGCTAGTACGAATCAGAGCGCGGACAGAGTCTGCGCTCAGTTGAGTGGCCTTAGGCCTTTAGATACGATAGACACTTATTTATAGACACTCTGTTATGTATATAAAGCCCCCTAGATGCGCTCAATACACACAGTTCATTCAGAACAACTAAGTAGTCGTAAAGTACAAGCCTCACAGGTAAGCTAAAGTAGTACGCAATATACCGTTGCTCCCCATGCCTGCTCGTCAGGTTATGGGCCCTGGGCCACCGTCTGCGCCTTCGATGGCAGCGACAGCGCACTCTTAACTGAGCTGCGCACTGTGTGCTCTCTGGCTTGCCAGGCAATGCGCCTTGAACGGCTGCAACGCCTCGTGCAGTGCGCCTACATGGCTGCACAATGCCCAAGTGTGCGCCCTAGTGGCAGCCACTAATCTAAGAGTTTCCTGAGCGTTCCAAACGTTTTCTGTGTGTGCCCGGTCGTCGCATAGATGCTGACACTCGGCTTGCCTTCACAGAAATTTACTATGTCGAACGCCCTCACTTCTCTGGTCCCAGTGCTCGATGGCACTAATTACCAAGAGTGGGCCCAGGCGATGGAAGCCTACCTTATGTCCATGGACTTGTGGGAGTATGCCAATGGCGACGAGACTGAACCTGGTCTCTCCACCCCTCCTACCGATGCCGAGCGTGCTGTGCACAAGACTTGGAAGAGTGGCAATCAAAAAGCCCTCGCCAATCTTATTCTGCGCATCAATCCCACCATTAGGGAAGAAGTTGCCTCCCTGAACAAAGCGGATACGATCTGGAACCGCCTCAAGACTCATTTTGATGTCGTCCAGCCCACCACTCTGTTCAAGGACTTTAAAGAAGCTATTTCTATTAGGATCAACGCTAACAAGCACCCCTTGCCGCAGATTAACAGGCTGCAGGCTGTGGTGCACCGTCTGTCTACTAATGGTGTAACCATCCCAGAGATCATCCAGGCGATGATCTTGCTGTCTGCGCTCCCACCCAAGTGGGAGATGCTCGTCTCCATCCTCTGCACCAGCTACGACCTCGCTAATCTTAACCTTAAGCATGTGCGCGAAGCCGTGATGGGACAGTGGGAGACTGAAAGGAACAAAGGAAAGCCGCAGCAGAGCGCGCAGAAGCTCTCTGCAGTCAAGCGCAAGCGCGGCGACCCTAACTACAGACAGCAGCGTGACGCTGGCTCTGGCGGTGGCTCTGGCAATGGTGGAGGCAACACCCACCGGTCTGGGCAAGGCCAAGGCAATGCCCAAGGCAAGAAGAAGCGCGGCAAGCGCGGTGGGAAGAAGCCCCAGTCGCAGCAGCAAGGTCAGGAGACCCATGACCACTCGCATCTCGCCAGTAAGGCTGCCCTGCCTTCCCCGACCTCAGCTTCGGTTGTGCACCTCGCCCCGAGTGGCAAGACTGTGCGCACTGTCCCTGGACACACTAGGCACCCTTCTGCCACCGTAGGACCGTATGCTACACTCAACAAGGCGCGCAATGTTGTGCACGACATTGGAGTAGCAGGGCACTTCCAACACCCTCAAGACTCTCGAGCAGCGCATCTGTGCGCTCGATCCCGAGGACTCTGACGATGACCAGCGCGTTTCCAAGCGCAGCAGGTCTTCCCCTGAGCCCTCTGACTGTGAGGACGGAGGAGACGGCTTCCTCACTCGCTCACCCTCTCCCGACACTCAGCGCCAGTCCGCTGATGACTGTGTCAGTCTCGGAAACGATGACTGGGACCTTAACGCTATGGTCTGCGATGCCGCTGGCCTGAATGATTTCAGGTCTGTCCCATCCCTCTTCCTGATGCCTCACAGCACTCACGAACGCCTTATCTCTCAACTAGCTATGAAGCTTAGGTACAGTACTGTACATGGTTGTGTAGAATCGTTCAAATAAATGCGCACAAAGTGGCGCACATGGCGTGGACACTGCTGAGTGTGCTAAGTGCAAAGGAATGAGAAAGGACGACGGCAGCGCCAAATGGCTCTTAGACTCTGGTGCATCCTCGCACTTCACCTATTCAATGAAAGACTTCATAGACTATGAGGACATTGAGACGCCTATCCTTGTGAAGACGGCCTCAAAGCCAATCCACATTAAGGGAAAGGGCGCCGTTCTCATTAAGCATGAAGTTACACACAACGGGTACACTAGGCAGCGTACTACGCGCCTTTACCCTGTGTTCTATATCCCTGAAATCACAGGGAGATTACTCTCTGTGGGCGAGTTCCTGCAGCAAGGCCTGCGCGTTTATGGGAACGCGCAAACTATGGTATTGCGCAGAGAACACTCCACCGTACCACTCATACAGTGTGCGCCGACGTTCCCTGGCCACACTATCTACTGGCTAGAATCTGTTATCGCAGACGCGAGTGCAAATGCCACTGTGTATGCAGTGGACTACACTCTTATGCACAAGCGCTTCGGCCATCCCTCCAAGGATGTGCTGCGCCATGCTAGGAACCATACTAAGGGCTTCCCGAAGGACCTGGACTTCCCTGGGGAAGTGCCAGTGTGCCCCGGATGCGCGCAAGGCAAGATGCCTTCGCAGGCACACCTGCCATCAGAGATGCGTGCCTCTGCACCCTTCGAGAAGATCCACTCTGACTTGAAGAGTTTCCCAGTGGAATCTTACCATAAATTCAAGTACTTCGTTAGCTTCATTGATGACTTCACGTCGTACGCTTGGGTAGTGTGCCTGCGCACCAAAGGTGCTGCCATAGGCGCACTTAAACACTTCATCGCACTCGTTAAGAATCAGTTTGGCACCACTGTTAAAGAATGGATGTCGGACGCGGGTGGCGAATACAAGTCAGAAGTCTTCATTACCACTCTCAAGGACAACGGGATACGCATCCTGCAGAGCGCACCATATACTCCCAAGCAGAATGGTCGCGCAGAGCGCTTTATGCGCACCTGCATGGACAAGGCACAGGCCATGCACCTGGATGCCTGTCTCCCTGAGTCTTGGTGGGAATTCGCGGTTCTGCATGCCGTGCATGTGTATAATAGGACCCCTGTGCGACGCCTACAGTGGCGCACACCCTACGAGGCACTACATGGCACAGTCCCAAACGTTTCGCATCTTCGAGTGTTCGGCTGTGCGGCATATGTCCACATCCCTGAGGAGCGACGAGTGAACAAACTCGCGCCTAAGTCTGAGCTGATGGTCTATATTGGCCACACTGAAGGCATCAAGGCGTATACGTTCATGCGCCTCACTAAGAACACTGTGTACACAGGTGCAACTGCTCTTTTCGACGAGAACATGTTCCCTAAGTGCGAAACAGCTAGAAAGTGTGGCTTTACCCGCTTGGAAGAGCCGGTAGAGCAACATGGTACACCACCACAGCCTACTCCTTTCGACGGTGATGATGGGGACACCCCACATCGCCCTCCTCCTTCCAGACCAATGGAAGTGTCTCAAGATCCTGACGAGGGTCTGGCGCCGCTACGGCAGCCTGAGCACACTTCGCCTTCCCCTGCACCAGTGCCAGAGCACGAGGATATGCCTGCGGCCGCACCACAGCCGCCGCCACTCCCCAGACGCTCTGGGCGGGAAAGGAAAGTACCATCACGACCTGGTAACGTCTATGGGGATGACAGGCACCCCGTGCAACAGCACAGAGACGTTCAGCGGATGCGACAGTGGAGAGATATTGTGGGGGATGCGCCGGGTCGCTCCCAGCCACCCTCAAACACTCGCCAGAGGCAGGTTCCTGGACCTAGCACTGGCCCTCCACAGCGCGACGACTCGCCGCTGACACCCCTACCGAGTGATGTAGAGGTCGAAGACCTACTCCTGGCACAGCTAGCCCAGGAAGGGGGAGTACAATTCGTTGATTACCTGCTTGCGAAAGCGGTACCATACGATTCACACATAATGCACACCACTTCCATTCGGGAGTGGACTTATAAAGACATTCTGCGACTGCCTGAGGCACAGAGAAAGGAGTGGAAGACTGCATGCCGCGAAGAGCTAGAGGCACTTCGCAAGCGCAACGTCTTCGAGCTTGTGGATCTCCCAAAGGGGAGAAAGGTTATAAAGAACCGATGGGTCTTTGACCAGAAAACAGACGGCCATAAGAAGGCTCGTCTTGTGGCCAAGGGTTTCTCTCAGATAGAAGGCACCGACTTCAACGAGATATTCTCTCCAGTTGTGCGCTTCGAGTCAGTACGCCTCATGCTCGCCCTAGCGGCACTTGAGCAGTGGTATATCACTGGCTTAGACGTAAAGAGCGCCTTCCTCTATGGGGAATTGGACGAGGAGCTCTATATGGAGCAGCCCGAAGGCTTCAAGCTTAAAGGACAGGAAACTAAAGTACTGCGCCTTAAGCGTGCACTCTATGGACTCAAACAAGCAGCTCTGGCGTGGTGGAGAGCGCTGGACAGATCCATGGGTGACATTGGATGTAAACGCCTCCTCTCAGACTCTGGCCTGTTCGTGCACACGTCCAAAGGCTCTACAGTAGTGGTCATAGTGTATGTAGACGATGCGCTCTTCATGGGCAGCGACAAGACACTTGTAAACACACTGAAAGACGCCTTTATGCGCAAATGGGAATGTCGTGACCTCGGCGAAGCAAACGAGTTCCTGCGCATGCGCATACTAAAGAAGGACGGCAAGATCTGTATTGACCAGACTGCCTACCTCAATAAAGTGCTGCAGCGCTTTGGAATGACGAATGCTAAGTACGCAGCGACACCACTGCCTGAGGGATATCACCCCCTACAGAATACCGACACTGTGGACACTACACTGCGCACCCAATACCAGCAGATCATCGGTTCTCTTATGTATATTATGCTGGGCACATGCCCAGACATCGCATTCGCAGTAACTAAAATGGCGCAGCATCATCAGTAAAAGTGACCGTGGAGTGTAATACCTTCCAATATGGCAATAGATAATATTTTATTTTATTAGTGTATATGACCCATAAAATATTTCCATAACCAATGTATGTGGCCGACATTGTTCCTATTCAAGACAATCCTCGGAAATATTCCCGTTGTAGCACGTATCATCGAAATCCATTACAACCGATTCTGTGAGCCATTATAATGGAGATTATATTGTCCATTTATTGGAGCTAAATCCAATACAGAGTCTGGCATTTGGTCAGCATTATCAGAGGCATCAAGCTGTCAAGTCCGCTGTTCCTCGACTTCATACCCTTCCCACACTGGTGCAGGTTCAAAGCGATCCTTCCTTCAAGTTTGCTCCGAGTCCTTTGCGGTCTCCAGGTCATCGAGTCACCGACACCGAGGTTGCGTGCGGGTTTACAACAGTTTACAACAAACGGCAAGTTTGCAAGCACCGAAGACTAATACGCCGACCGTGACCCTCTCGATGGTCATGCTGATGCTACCAGGCCGTCAACATTGGCTTCATCCTCCCAGCCATACCTCATTCCCGTCCAACGGGATCTACAGGTTGATTCTGTCTGATTTTCCACATTGCTTCGTAATTCTGTGCCAAGAAACTCAAACAGTTTGGGCACCAATGACACATGTACGTGACTGATGCATGTTGTTGCCTCTTCCTTTCTTTGATTGAGATCGTCGTTCCAGCTCAGCACTTCACTCCCTTTCCCCTAGCCTTCGGGCAGTTCTTGCGAGAACACATGATACCGGCTAACAATTGACAATGGGACTACGACCATTGGGGACACCCCGGTGAGCCTGGTGTGGGTTCGGGAGCAGAGCTGTGGGCGTGGATGGGCCACGGGCGGCAATACAGACAAGGTACCATCTTCCTCATTCCCCCTTGTGAGCCTGACCTGCCAGACCACAGCATCGACACACGCTGGAAGGCATTCTCGCTCTCAGGGCTGTTCTGTGCCTCACTTGGCAGCATGGACGTGCTGCACACGACCTCCCCCGCCCACGCCATCCTCCCAACAGGTGAACTTCCGCGACCTCCTGCTCCCGCACGCGACACGTACACCCGCCACACCATGCTCCCCACGGAGCGCATGTGCACTGAGAACTTGAAGCCATCCCTCAAGCTCCTGCCCTGTCCTTCGCATGCGGGCGCCGCTGCACTGCTCAAGCCAAACAGGATCTTCGATGTTGAGTCACCAACTGGCATGGTCTGGGCGTGCGTGTGCGCTAGCGCGCCAACAGGTGTGAGGACAACCCCAACGGCAACGACAGCGAGGACGACCATGACGTTGACAGCAGTGAGGACAATCCCTACTGTGGCGACGGCAAGGAGGACACGACGGCGGATGGCTGTAACCACCAAGGTGTGCTGGTGGAGACAGCAATGACGACCACGGGCGGGGTGATGCCATAGTGACGGCAGCAGCAACAACGACCACAACAACGCTAATGGTAGAGTGTCCGCTCACCACCCCCGCCACCGCTGCCGTCGACGACGTTGATGATACCTGCACCAACAAATACAACGACGGCCCTTTCTATATAATAGGGATTGATTAGGGCGTATCAGTAGTACTGGTGGTGTAGTAGTAATAACGCCACTAAGACCTACATGCCCACAGGTTGAGAGTTCGAATCCGTTACGAGGCTAGTAAGAGCAGTACTAGTGATTAGTAGTAATAAAACAGAATATGATAAGATGTGTGCGATAAGACGATCAACAACCTAATGTTTTTTTCTTGGTTGTAATCTAGCAACATTATAATACCTTATACCATTATAAGGCATTACATGCATTCATCTGGCTGAAATCCAATGCAAGTCCGGCAATCCTTACAGACCTTATAAGGGTTTTTTCAAAAGTAGCGTCCCGTAGGTGGTCAATATATTGCTGACACAAATATTCCCACCCATATATGGCCTTTCGGAATATTATATTCATTTCCTATACTATATAATGGATTCCCTGGCCCATGTATAGGGCGACACATTTTAGTGATGATGCTGCAAACCCCTCACAAGACCACTTGAATCGTGCACTGCATATATGCCGCTACCTTGCTGGCACCGCAGACTACGCACTAATATACAGTGGCCACTCTAATAAGGGACTGTTTGCGTGCGCGGATTCTGACTGGGCATCAAACCCTGTGGACCGCAGATCCACTACCGGATACATGGTTAAACTAGCAGATGGAATCTTCAGCTGGAATTCCAGAGCTCAGCGCACAGTTGCTTTGTCCTCGACAGAAGCAGAATATATGTCCCTGTCTGACACAAGCCGACAGCTTGTGTGGATCAAGGCGCTCCTCAGCGAGCTTGACATTAAGATGGGACCGATTCCACTGTGCGGCGATAATCAAGGCTCTATATTCATGGCGTCAAACCCTGTGCAAGAGCGCAGAATTAAGCATATAGACATTCGCTACCACTACATCCGGGAAGTGGTTCAACAATGCCAAGTGGAGTTATTCTTCATAAACGGCGCTGACAACCCTGCGGACATGTTCACTAAGAATTTGGGTCGCATAAAGTTCACACAGTTTCGGGGCACACTTGGACTCGAAATATATTCGTCTAAGAACACTCTGAACACCTCTACCGGTGTGCAAAGCGAGGGGGAGTGTTGAGCGTGTATGTGGCCAGCGAGCCAAGCAATCGGCGAGCGCCACAATGCTGAGCCATAGGCTCGGCCACAGCAGTGAGCTGTGGCCTCACTAGTACGAATCAGAGCGCGGACAGAGTCTGCGCTCAGTTGAGTGGCCTTAGGCCTTTAGATACGATAGACACTTATTTATAGACACTCTGTTATGTATATAAAGCCCCCTAGATGCGCTCAATACACACAGTTCATTCAGAACAACTAAGTAGTCGTAAAGTACAAGCCTCACAGGTAAGCTAAAGTAGTACACAATATACCGTTGCTCCCCATGCCTGCTCGTCAGCAGGTACGTCAGGGCCTCGCATCGCTCGTATCGCAGCTGACGAACACGACCCATAGGAAATTAGGATCTTTAGGATATTGGAGGTATGTTTGCGGTTCGCTCTTTGTATCGAACACAGATGACTGACGCTTCTCTCCTAGAATGAGCCACTAGTGTACTTGTTCTACTTGTTATTATCGGCTATGCCTATTTGTATATTTCGCTTGCTTGACTTGGTGTTCAGTCCGAGAAGTCCAGGGATGTCATGACTTTATACCGTGGTCGATCATTCAGCCTCGTTATCATGTCAGGGCCCAAGCTGGCCAAGGGGGGGGCGGGATGGGAAAATTTGACATCCAGTCCGGTTTTGTCTTTTAGGAGCTTTTAGGGGCTTTCTGATCCCCCCCCCCCCCCCTCCAACCATATATGGTATGTGTATGTCACATATTTATGTTTCGCAAAAATTTGTAATATGTTTAAGTCACGTGTCGTAGAATTTATGTAGACTACATCCGACGACGGCGTCGATTCGTCCCACCTGCGCAGCTATCGCAAGCCCAATTTTTGGGTGCAAAGTCATAATCCATACACGTTTGATGGAACTGGTGGCCGTGTGAGCATGAACGAACCAGAAAGCAAGACAGAAAAGACAAGGAAAGGGAAGAACAAGACGAGAACGCACCCAGACTGTCTCACACCCAGGAACTCGACACTTCATCACATTTACTCCTGTATTGATCTCGTAGTCGGTAATCGTAACACCACACGTACACATGTTCAAACTGAGGACATTTGCTTTCCTCAGCCGACGTCCTCGACCACTGACAGCCGGTTCAGGCAATGCGCCACTTGGATTCGGCGGCCCTGGAAGATGTGATAGGGGGGCCAAGGTGGGAATGGCCAGTGGCACGTCTTTCACCGCAGTCGATTCAGGTGGTTGGGCGATAAGATCTGAAGGCTGTGTGCTTGGTTGCGTGCTTGACTCGAGGGCCTGCGCTTGTGCCTGCGCAGATGATTCTTGGGGTGTGGTGGTAGATTTGAGGGCGGATATGGACGATTCGATGGGCAGTACGTTTAATCCATGAGTGTGCACAGTTTTGAGTGCAATCTGTGGAGCAGGAGTCGGCGACGGAGGCGGAGACACGCATGCGTTTGGATACCAAGTCGGAGACGACGGAGGGGCTATCAAATAGGGATCAGCCTACCAAGTCTGTATTATGAAGGAAATACCGTACTTGGTTCGATTTCTTTGTCGTCATCATCTCGGTCACCATTGTCATCACCATCGTCACCGCCGCCGTCACCATCGTCATCGTCAGACTCCCGCTCCGGGTCCCACTCCATTGCGTCCTCTGGAGGATCGCTAGGGTCGCCACGGAAGTCGACATCGTGCGCACCTGAGTCGTCCTCTTGATTTTCTTTGTCGCCTGTACCCGATCTAGTTAAGAAGGAAACTTAGTCCGAGAGCGAATCCTCGAACAATATCAGACTCACCGGAGATAAAGCTGGGCACGGTGTGCCTCCGAGACGACAAGCGACGGTATATTCTTCGGCTTTGTTTTGCATTGCTTCTGGGCCTTGAACCGCGAATTCCAGACCTTTCGCATACCATCTTTCTCAGATTGAGACAGACAAATCGTGATGGGGAAGTTGTCCGGAGATTGGATGCGATGTTGCTCTCGAAAGTGTGCATGGAGACTGTACGTCCATACAGCAGGACTATCGTCAGGACAACGGGGGCAGATGATCGGAACGTTCGAGCAAGGAGACGCCTCAGAAGAAGTGGAGGCAGTAGCGTAGTTGAAATGTGTCATGTTGATGCATTTTGACTTTTTGCGGTCCACCGAGAAGCTTCCAGCAGTTCCGCGGGCCTTCCTTAGGTAGATCTGGCACATTAGAGCAGGGCGAAGACACAGGCCACAGAGCTCTTCGGAACTATCAAGCAGACCGTCGTGAAGGATGTGCGCGCCCATATGTTCAAGGACGCGTTGTCCATTCTTCCGGTTCACGGTCGACCCACATCTCGAGCAGCCTTGACTGTTTGTTTCGAAGTAGTTGGTAAGTTTTTTGTCGCACACAAAGCACGCCATCCCTAAATAAAGTCACTACATGAGAATGAGAATAGTTAATATATGGTCCCAACATACCATCGAAGCGGTAAGGGAAGAATTCTGTGCGTCTCAGCACCGGCAAGCTTTGGTAGTCCTGTGACCGAAGGTCTTGAAACAGGCTACAGGAAAGAGTCACCAGAAAGCTGCCTTCAAAGAGAAATGTCGGCTTTCCGGGTCTTAGAATCGAAATCGCAGGATTCAGTGAGTGGACATATCGACCATCGATGTTCTCGCAATTCGCCTCCATTTGCATGGACCAGCACCAGTCATGTACGCGTGTTGGATCATCTTCGACTGTCGCAGGAACAAGGCGCAGGAGCTGGCAGTCTACCTTAGCAGTCGGGTCGGCGAGAAGGTGGACGGCGAGTTTGTCAAGGTTGGATTGGGACGCAAACCGAAGTCGATTAACCTGGGCCACAGCCAGGACGACAAGTGTACCACACCGGACAAGTAAAGCGACTGGATTGCCAACGCGAAGAGTAGGCCCCAAAGTAGTGTCGTCGCAAGGCGTGATCGAGCCAGACCAGGAGTCAGACTCAGCGGTGCCAGCGGAAGTTGGACCAAAGCACGGTATGTTCTGTACGCGCCGCAACCGATCTGTCGATGACCGAGTGGTACGAGAGGCCATTCGATGGCGGAGGGCCTTCGCTTTCGATGTTTTCTGGCCTTGTATAAAAATTGTGGAGTCGACGTTATTTCTTGGCATTTCGTCGGCAATTGCATCCTCCAAGTCCCCGTCGTGCGTGTAAGAGAGGGGCAAGGAGAGGGTTGTTCGAGTATTGTTCGCATTTTGCATGGCGTCGGAAGGAATGTGCTCAGTTCCCTCAGGATCGAGGCTGGAAGCAAAGTCATCGGTGTTGTCTTCGCTGTTGTGTTCTTGGTCACGTTGATTTACAAGTAATGTACCAAGTGGAGATAACATATCGATATTGGGAGCGCCCTCTGCCAAGAGTTGCTCGAAGACGCATCCAGCGCCAGGGATACATGTGATCGCCTGCTGACGTCCCAAGAGCCAACAAGAGTGAAGATTGACCCTTGCAACAGTAGCGTCGCCACGCCAGTCCTTCGGGCTGATGTGATCGAACTTTGAGGTAATTTCCCCAGCCTGAGCGTCGTTGGTGATACGGGGCAATGTGAGACGACGAGGGCCAAGGTCCCACTCTGGGTGCTCTGCGAGAATAAGAGCGACCTCTGTTAGACCTGACGCACGGTTACCAAGTTGTAGGACATCAACGTTCGCATCTGTACCAACAGCCGTCCGAATCAGACCAAAGAACGTTTCCAAGCGATCAGTCCCTAGAAGGATGGGGTAGAAATTGCCATGTGGATTGTCGACTTTGGCTTTGGCGACGCAGTAGAACACGTTCTTGACCATAATCATGATATCTACATATGATTGCGTCGGCATGAATTGTGTGCGAGCAAGACAGTCCCTGTAGAGGAAAAAAGCCATATGCGCAGCCGCACTCAAGTGAATCAACTGCTCGTCGAGATTGAGGTCAACGCAGACATAGGGCGTCATTAAATGGTGCGCAAATTTTCCGTATACATTAAGAGCCTCGCGCGCACGAGCGAAAGAGGGGCTAGAACCAGCTGGTGGGGGAGGAAGCGACCATACTTCCTTCAGAAGAGAATACGCGAGGACGACGTCCTGCTTGTCGTTGGGATTGAGGAGAGACCGCAGTCGATGCGAGGGGACACCATGGGACTCGAGGTGCGTCCGAAGTATGGCGGGAGTGACACAAAACCCTTGAATTAAAACACCTTTCTGGCGCATGAGGAGGTTCCTTTGACGCTTGAACACGTGTTTGAAATCCTTGTCGGCTGTGAGGTCGTCTGGACCGACCAGGTGGTTCATGAGCTTTAGCGAGGAGAGCTGCCCGTAGATCGGCGAGCTTGCAGATAGCTGGGAACTCATCGTCAGTATCACAAATGCGTCGCCACGCTTTGCTTCGCCATCGGATGCGACGCAGACTGTGCGATAAGTGCAGTTCTTTCGCACTTTGACTTTGTTGGCCGCCTCGAGAACCACCTGTAGGACGCGCGCATGGTGCGGGCCCGTCTCTCTCTTGCAAGTACCTGAAAACATAATTGGCCGGACAGAATATTCGCGGGGGACTTCGGAGAGTGTGCCAATTCCTGCAACAGTGGCCTCACTGGCAAGATGGACCATGTTATCGTTAATCGCGTCGCAGAGGATATCGAGTTCTCTTTCAGAGGTGAACTCAAGGGGAATCTCGTGGCCATGTTCACGACATATCCCCAGGAATTTGTTGGTGGAGTCGTCCCAGCGAACACGTTGTTCAATAGCGAGCTCATCAAACATTATGACCTGATGTACAACTTGAAGTCCACCAGAGCTCGTGCCAGAGTCCAAAGCAAGGTCCAAAGTGTCGCCGATGCCAGCTAGACCAGAGTGACACGACATAATATTTCTCTCAACCTCACCAACTGTTGGCGCAGACGGAGAGACGATAAGGGATTGCAGAACTGTATTGCGCCGTATTGTGGTGACGCTTGGCAAGGACAAGGAGCGATGGGCAAACTCCGCAACACGTGCTCCGCCCAATCGGAGCATCACGATTGAGCGCATGAGGTCTTCGTTCGAGTAACCTTTTGGCTGGTAAAGTTTCTCCGCCGCGCGTTCGTACTGCTGGATCAAAGTCTTGATCCCGGCTTTATGCTTCAGTCCTGCTTGTACCAGAGATGCAACTCGTTCGACTCTTCCACTTGCGATAGCCATTATCCATTGTTTGTGGTCGTCGAGGGCAGTGGCTTTTCCCAACAACCTTCGGCTTGCGTTCAACTTTGTCAACCGTAACTGCCGCACTTGTTCAGTTTTGCGCCGAGCGACTTCAACAAGACCGCCAATTCCATGGTAGATGAGCGGAGTGTTCTCGTGGACTCCGTTTCGGATTCGGTCCATGATGCTGATGTAGAGGGGTACGGAGGTGAGCGCTTGGCAGTCGTTGCAGGCATTTCCCTTGCTGATTGAGGGTCTGCGACATAGTTTTGCTTGTATATAAAACTTGTCTCGGGTCGAGCGGTAGTCCCAAGGTAAGTCACGTTCGCTGTGTATACCAAAGGGATAGGATATGTGATGGTTTTTTCCATGGGGAAACTGGACCAGAATGCCTTCGCAACAAGCCCCGCGACGACCTTCAACACTTGCTCCGATCCTCACCCCGCTCAGGCTCTGTGTCGTCCGATCCATGCCATCAGTACATATATCACGGGGACGCTCGGTGACATTGGAGCGAGCATCAAAGCAAGCTTCGGTTGCCCTGTCGGGGACGTGATCGAGCACGATTGGTGACTCGACTGTTCCACTCGCGATGGCAAGCGCAGGCATGAGCACGCTATCAGTCTTGCGTACACCGGCAGTGACCTTTTTGGTGGCGACAGTTCCAGCAGAGATGGACTGGGGGGCGGGGATGGGGACGGGCGCATATCTAGTACCCGCCGGTGAGCTCCTACTTCGAATACTCACATACTCTTCACTTACTGATTATCTATCTCACATAACAGCCCATTGACCTTCGTCTCAATCATCGCGCCTTCAAGACCACGTTGCAAGACGAAATACTTCAAGAACTGGATGAGACCATCCAAGCCATGTGCGCCACGATTCAGCATTTCTTTCGTGTTCTCTCGCATCTCTGACTCTCCCCATCCAAACGCAGTCTTCAACATCGAGTTCAGGACCATCCAGTCGTCCTCGAGGTCTACCTCCGGGCCTTGCTCCAGGCTAGCAACACAAGAGTGAGGATTGGCCGAGAAGATACTGAGCCGGTGTTCTGAGGTTGCAAGAGGTACGCTGTCGGGAATCCGTGTTAGGGCGGCTTTGAGTTTGTTCAGAAGTTCAATCCCCTTTTGGCAGGGAGTCTTCCCCTGGGTGTTCCCAGCGCCGCTTGTGGACGGAGGCGTTGCAAGAGGTACTCTTGCGTGTGTTTCTAGCACTTCTAGGTCGACTTCTAGGTTGTCGCTAAGTCCACTGAAGCTTGTTTCGTCTGTGTGGATTAGCGGCGGTGCGACTACTGTCGGTGGAACCAATGGTACACGGGGCTTGAAGAAAGTGCGAAGGTCGTGATTAGGCCAGTCAGGTTTGGGGGGTCTTTCAGGGGCCCTTTTCGGCCCCTTACTTTTGCTGCTTTCTGTCCCTTGTTGTTTCCTCTGGCATGCCTTCGACGTGCGGTGGATGGCAAGGTTCTTCTTTCCACCAAAACCAACACAGACTCCTTCGTTACAGTCTGGGCAGACGAGCACGCTGGTCGCATGGAATTTAATTCCACTGCTGTTTGTGATTAGATTAGTCGAGCGTGTTTTGTATCCCTTACTCAAGCCCTTACTTTTCATTTCCTTGCTCGTTTTCTTGGTTCGGTTCAGACATTGAGAGTGCGTCAAGAAAGGTGTCAGGAAACTGGTATTGAATGTCTATCTAAACTAAGCCATTTCCCCAATGCGTTGAAGATCGAGGATCGTTTGAGGAGGTTTACACGGTGCCACAAGGCAGATCACTTCCTAATTAGGAAGGTCGGAATTTTTCGTTCAGCCACCGGGCTCCCCCTCCCCCCCCCCACATGCGGTTCGGGATTCCGGTCCCGCCACCCCCTTGAAGCTGGCTACCGTTCTAAGATAGCACTGGAATTCTCTTGTGTAGGTGGGTAGACAGAGCTATACTTGTAATGAGAGATACTCCCTGCATGACGAGTGGAGCAATGTGGGATACACTGCTAGTGGGTCTACTCGGGTCAACAGGTGGTCCAGAGACCTACCGATCTACCATGGTGCTCAAAAAACCTCTCAACACCTTCGGAATGTCTGCAGAATTAGTAACGAGGAATGCGCGGCCTGGGAAGTGTCTCTTGACCCTGCCCACCATCGACGCAGGGAGGAAATTGGACGTTCAGCACCGGGCGTAGCAGAGTAAAAGAGGGCTCCTTACCACGTCGCTTCCGAGTCCTCGCAGATGCATATCAATGCCGTCTTGACTTTCGGATGACGGTTCATCACGCGCCCGAGGTCCGCCTCCGTGATGCGGTACTGCCCGAAATTCGCGTCCGTCAGCGCGATGACGAAATGATCGTCTGTGTGGCGCGTCGGCCGATCCGTGAGAAGTTTGGACGAGAGCGAGATCGGACGTACCACCGTCGAATGCAGCAACTTCATCTACGGCTTTCTCGATTGCTGCCACTGTTAACCAACGAGGCCATCCCTCATTCAGTCTCAAGATGAACTTGGAGGCGAGAGAGGGGCTGCTAACCGGTAGAGTCGCCACTAAAGGTGTATTGCGTGATGTACTTCATCTTCTGCGCGACGGCCCAGCGCTCCGAGACCTCCTCGACCGAGTCGCCGACTTTGACTAGCGGTATTTCGGGCTCGTCGCCAGACTGAAATGGGATTACTCTGGTATCACTCGCTTGCGACATCCCGCACTCACATGTCCGTACATCTGTGCAATCGTATGGGCAACGCGTCAGAAACAAGAAGGAAATCCTAGAGACCCAAGTTGACGTACATCCCAAGCGTACTTGTCCTTCCTGGAGAGAACGTTGAAACTCTCCATGAGCATGACGGCTGCGAGTAAAGTTCATCTGGAGCACGTAAAACAATAGTGCCAGTGGTGTACTGACCTGTCTCAAGGCTTCGCTGCAGTCTTCCATCGTGTTGGAATCGATACCTGTCAAAACAAACCATAAGGGCCTTTCTCCCCCTGCAGAGTCATATAAACCCACATTGATGCGCTAATGTCAAACAAGAACCGAATCCGCTTTGGCCTGGGAACCCAATCTCCGTGAGCCGAACCGACGCATATAGTAGGACGCACTTGACTTGGGGTCGTCCAAGCTCAGGCTTTGCCATCCCACGACGTTTGTACACTGCTGCTTCGCCAGTAAGGCCCTCCGTCAGGCGCGTGTCGTCCAGCTCGCCGTCTGTCTGGCGCTTCACCCAGACGCGCTCCTCTTCACGGGCAGCCAGATCTGCGCGTCGCACATGACAGGAGACAAAAATGGTAATTTAAAATAGTACGCACGTTCGAGGAGATCGTGCAGCTGCGCAATGTGCGCTTGGACGGCGGTCAGCAGTGCCCCGTAGCTGTCCGCGCCAGCGGAGGTCATGTTCAGCTCGGCTAAGCGCGCTTCGAGCTCCTTGCGCGCCATCAGACGTGCCTGTTCCCGCACGGACTCGGGAACGTCCTCCTTCAGTTTATTGGATATCTAGAAACGGTGATTTTAGCAACGAGATTGAGAGCCACCCACGCGCGGCACACGACCTACCTGATTGATGTCGTGGTCCTTCTTGTGAAGGCGCTTGAAACCCCCGCGCCCGCCTAGACCCGCAGTGTCGCGGCCACCCGTCTGGGGTTGCATAAGCGTAAGTTCAAAACAAGACCAAGTAGGAAAGGGGCATCTTACACCGCCAGCAAATGTGTTCCCGCCCGTATGCGCTTCGCCGCTCGGATCTTCCTGCCCGTGTTTCGGCTTGTCGAGGTCGGTCTTCGGTGGGTCGAACTGCATGTCGAGGGGCTTCTTGGCTTTCCGTGCGGTCGGGTTGGTACCATGGGCGCGTAAACTATGATCTCGCAGGTGAATAGCCGCATCGCTCTACAGCATCTACACAGTACTGACCCATGCTTTCGGAGGATATCGTCGAGCTTCTCGGTTGTCTCTATGCGATAGACGTCAAAGTCAAAGACATTGCGCAGGGTATCGTCTAATTCGTCGTCCGGGTATGCCTGCATGTGACGAACTATAGCGATCAGTTCTGTCAGAATAAATAGTCAGGTATTATTTCCGACGGCCATAGTACTGATGCTGCGCACCGCGAAGGGAATAGGGGTACGACAGTGATCCACTCTCGTAACTTTGCCTGAGGTCATGAAAGGCACCTATGAGGCGGACAATCAAGTCCTCGCTAAGTTCTGGCGCGAGTTGAGTCAACAATCTACGCTCAGATTCTAAATCAGGGTTTGAAATGGCGTGGCTGGAGATGCCACACTAAGTTCAAGCCTCACGCGGAGACCAACATACAAGATCCGACTAACCAACTGAAATTGTCCCCCAAAACCTGCATGAAATGGTTCCCAAGGAAGGCTGAATAAAGCTATCAGCGAGAGCTCTTCCCAGAGTCAACTGACGGCCACCTACGATAGCCAGGCCGGTTTGCGAGCAGGATGAGGCGGAAACGTGGATGGATGGGCAAGTCGCCCTCGCGCTCCACCACACGCGCGAGGCGCCGCCCGTCAGAGAGCGTGAGTTCTCCCTGGCCCGCGAGGCTGCGGAATATCGCGACGACGTGCTCGGGTGCTTTGTCCGCCTCGTCGACAACGAGCACGCGTCCGTGGGCCACCGCCCGCAGCAGCGGCGAGTCCGTGTGCCGAATTACGCCACGTTCCAGAGTAGTCTGGAACATAAGCTGCTGAACTGTTGAGTCGCGGTGGAGCTGGATGTACTCGCGCGGCCGCTGAAGAATCTAAGGAGGGGAAGCCGGAGTTAGCCGCGAGCGATGCCGCAGTAAAACGGCGCTCTTACCTGGCACAACCTGTCGATGATCTTGTTCTTGCCTACACCCTACACAACCATGGGACAAAGAATGCGAGTCTCAAAGATAGGCCGTACCTGATTTCCGAGAAGCACTAGATGTTCACCGAGCAGCTCGAAGTCGATCGCAAGGTCGCGCATCTGCGCTGATTGAATGCTGTTGTCATAGAAGTGGTCCATAAACGGCACATATGATGCGACGCCATCCGGGTCCTGGGAAGCATCGAAGCGCGGTATACGAACGCCCTCAGTATGGCACAGGGGATCTGTTGGCGCGGGAAACAACAACGCCCGATCTTCTATCAGCGGCGCAGGGTGGAACTGCAGCAGAGTCAGGTTATATCGAACCCATACAAAACGGGGCACGCACCGCAGGCGAGATCTTCTTCATCCCGGCATCTTCCAGCAGCTCCTCGACGCCTGCCTTTTCAGTCGCCGGGAGGAAGTCCACGAGCAGCGCCCTCTCGAGCATTCTCCTAGTGTCCTGGTCCCACGGAAAGCGCGCGAGTCTCCGAGCAATGCGCAGTAGAGCGCGCGTCCCAAGCCGACGCACACGCAGCGCCCCTTCGGAGGGAGCCATGCGCGTGCGATAAGTACTGGCGAATCCCAGAAGCGCATCCACGTGGAGAGACGAGCATCCGGTCCGGAGCAGGAGCGCCGCCTCTTCGGAGCGGCCCATCGGCTGCGCTGGCAAGGTCAGGAACATATTCGCATGTTCTGCAGAGAGCCAGTCGCGTAGCGGCGCCGCGCGCGAAGCGGTGCTGATAACGCGGAAGGACGAGTGAGCGACAGTAATATCGGGGCTGTTCGTCTGTGGGTGCAGGTTTCTGTGAAGGACTCCGGAGAGAGGGAAAAGTCAGAACGTACCGGCTCTAGGTCGTCCCCTGGAGACGCGACGATGCGCTTGCCTTCCCAGAGCTCAACTTCTCTGTCTTGGAGCAGCCGCGCGATCGCACCTGCAGTCGGGCCAAGAACGTCGAACCCTGAGAAGTGCACGAGTCGTCCTGCCCAGGCACCTTGGACCAGTGGGCTATGTGCGCCGCCACTTTACGACGGACCGTCCTCACGGAGAAAGAAGAACTTACCTTGGTTCCCAGCTCGTTGCACCCCCTTCCCCTACTACTCGCCTCATAAGCAACTCGCGCCCACCAAGCTCCTTGTACACGTGTACAGCCTCACGCATGTACCCCAACATTCCGCCAAAAACATGAACCAATAACGATGTCGATGCGCTGGCGGTAGCCGGCTGCGCGGGAGGAACGAGGGATATATCCCATCCGAGTGCGTGCGCCTGCAAACAGCTCGTGAGAAGGCCCACAAATCGGGCACTCGGGACGAAGTCAGGGGTCTCTTCGAGTGGGAAAGGTTGCAGTGGCCCCTCGCCCGCAGGTGCCTCGATCGCAACTTCGTTGCCACCGCCGAGCGCCGTAAAGACGATGCGGACGGTATGCTGGTCCGTGCGCGCGACGGAGCGCACAGTGTATCCCAGAAGCCCCGCCGCATCCTCCGTCGCCGTTTCCACGTTGTCCGGGTCCTCCGTTGCGAGAGGCGGGGCGAGAGGACCGAGCCCGGCTTCCTCCAGCCGCTCGCTGAGTATCGCCCACGCCCGGAACGGCGCATGCAACAGCTCGGGATGCAGGGCTATCATCAGCCTGCCCATGGCGCGCGGCGAGAGGGCAGGCTTTCCAGGAGCCAGCGGTGATGGGGGCGGGAATGCCGAGAGTAGCGCATGCAGCTTCGCCAGTGCCGTATGCGGGAACGGGGGGAGCGCAGAGCGCGCGACGCCGTCGAGGGAGTGGCGCGTCTCGCTGGCGAACTGTGTCGCGAGCACGAGGTCGTGTAGGGTTGTCCACAGAGCGTCGGATCCCCCGAAGAGTGGGGTAGACGGGTGTGGGTACGCAAGGAGCGCACTGGTAGGGTCGAGGAAGCGCGCCTGGAAGCGCGAGCGGAAGGGCGGGTCGAGTGGGTAGCCGGAATATGGCGGAACGGGGGCACCTATTGCGATGACGCGGAAGGATGGATGTGCGGGAACAAAGCGCGCGTCAGCTGCGTCCGCGGGAGAAAGAAGCAAGTGTCGGTGAGGGTGAAGGATATGTGTGCCATCGTCGAGGTTCCTGTGAGTGCGGTATATGAGCTCGGTCCCACGCACGGTCGTAGACGTACATTTCGCGGTTCTCAAGGAGGTTATTAAGTACCTGGAATGGGATTCGTAAGAGAGACGGGTGAAGTTAGGGAATACATACGGGCATGATACCACGCTCTGCCTTCTCGATGCCTTCTATTATGAGGATGCGCCCGGTTTTGACTGCACGCACAGCAGCACTGTCGACGTACACGAGGTTCCCACCGTTTCGGATCTCCCGGCCCTGCTTGAGCTCTGTCTCACCAACATCGCGATGTAGGGCAATATATTCATACTCTGCATTCAGTAAGCTGCATTCTGGTCAACAACGTGTGACCAATCGGTGCAGATGGGTGCCGCACTTGCAGAACGTGAGTGCTAGCCTCCGTGCATAGGGCCCAGGTTGGGCGAGTAAGAAGACGTCTTGATCGAGTACGAACTTCTGCAGAAAAAAGTACAGGTGTTCGCGTGTACGCGCATCATTTGGATCCAAGGGTGAGAGGCGAGGGAGGCGTGAGGGAGTTCTCGATGCTGGCACGGGATAGGATATATCCCCGAGCGTTAGAGTGCCTATGATTTCAGTCGATGCCACGAGTGCATTCTGGATACGCTTGAGACGGCGAGCAGACGACATTGATGACGTCTGGAATAGAAGGAATAGGCCTCGGCGTATGCAAACCACGGAGTCGATTGGTGGGTCGCCTCGCGTCGACTGCCAGTGTCGTCGTCGGGGAGTTGGACAGTCATAACCGGAGCGCTTTGGGAAGTATCACAAGCTTAAAGTCGAACCCGGAGGATTACGAGAGCAAGCTGTTTATGCGATGTCAACCCGCGCAGCGACAGACACGCTGTTGACTGAAGTCACTGTAACTTAGTGGCGCCAGAATGGATAATAGACGCTTTCGACTCGGAGGGTGTCTGGTACAATTGCTGGTGTAAGTGAAGCGCTCGGATTGAAAGCCACCATACCGCCGACAATCAGAGTGTCAACATCTAATATTAATCTGTACATTTCGTCATCGTGATGGTATCGCATCTAAGAGCAGTGGAACGTGAGTCTACGGAATATTCAGCCTGAGCGTTCTACCCTTGGTTCTACCGTGGTCTCTGCGCTTTGCCTTGCGTGCCTTGCGCTCGGTGTCAGCCTGAGACCGATCTTCAAATTTCCCACAGTTCGAGGGACTTCTCTATGACCAAGCCAAAAACGCCTAATTATTCGCATCTACTTCCGCCCTCCTGGAAATCCCAGGTATCTTTATGGCTGACAGAAGACACACCGTCTTTCGACTACGGCGGATTTGTCGTTGGGGAAGATCTCCGTGAGGCATTCCTTTGGGGAAAAGGATCCAAGCGCGCAGTCCTCGCAGGCACCCCATTTGTTGACGAAATATTCTGCCTCCTTGACTGCACGTACGTTCGCTCCCTGAGCTCATATATGTTTGGGACCTGACAGTATATGACCGTTGCAGAGTCGAGTGGCACGTAGCGGAGGGTGATGAGTTTGAACCCATAAAGCACATTGCCACTGTGCGCGGCAAGGCACGCTATTTGCTCCTCGGCGAGCGCATAGCTCTGAATTTACTTGCTCGGTGCAGCGGGATCGCTACTGCGTGAGTCATGATCTACCTCCCAGCTTCGTCGAGTGCTCAGCAGGATGCATCACAGATCTAAGCGCACGAAGGATCTGGCAGAGAGTTATGGCTTCCGTGGTGTCATCGCCGGCACACGCAAGACGACTCCTGGTATTTACACTGCATTCTGGACGTTGCCCCTCAATGCCGATCTTTCTCTTAGGCTTCCGACTTGTCGAGAAGTACGGTATGATCGTTGGTGGAATCGATCCGCATCGGTTCGACCTATCGAGTATGATCATGCTCAAAGATAATCATATCTGGTCAGCTGGTATGTCCTCGCTATCTCCTCTGTGAGGCTCAGACTCAAAACTGGAATTTTTAGGATCTGTTACCGCGGCGATTGCGCGGGCACGCGAAATCGGGGGCTTCTCACTTCTTCTCGATGTTGAAGTGCGCGACGAGGAGGAGGCGAATGAAGCCATTGCGGCTGGCGCGGACGTCATCATGCTGGACAACATCGAAGGCGGTGAACTTGTGTCCGTCGCACGCCGCCTTCGTGACCGCTGGGCAGGGGAAGGGAAGAAGTTCCTGCTCGAAACCAGTGGGGGTATCACCGAAAGCAACCTGCGCGAACGTGCAATCAACGGTAGGTGGATCACCGCTCTTCTCCAAGCATTGATCGTCATCACAAGCAGGGATCGATATCCTGAGCACGAGCTCTGTACACCAATCCGTGCAGCACATAGATTTCAGCCTGAAGATCCAGGTGCCCCTCAGCTGAATGATTGCATCGGCGCAAGGGGAGCTCCAGTCTCGCTGACTCAAAATCCCTTGGTTTCCCCAAGAATACCTAGAAGCAGATAAAGACATAGCAAAGTAAAATCATGCGGTGTTAATTATTCAATGGTGGATACATAGGAAATTTGGTGAAGCCCTATGGGGCATCCAGATCGACAAAGCCTACCCGGTTCTTATCGGGGAGCCTAAGATTGATGGTACACCGCAGATGATCATCGATCCGGCCATCAGCCAACTCTACGTACTGGCCTTACGGCTTAAACCTCACATCGGTAGAGTAACTGTGCCACAGGTGGGCCTGTGAGGCGGCACGTATCGATTCCGAGTCATCTGCTAGAACTTGTCCGTAGGACTGGACCCAGAAGAATACTTTCTCTCGATGGTTCTCAGACACAAACGGTGTTTTTCCTTCCGGACGATCACCAGGTGGTATTTCCGTAGACGCTTACTAGTACTTTCCCCGATTACAGCACGTTGACCGCCATGAGGAGCCGGCAGAAAGCTCGGCTATTCTGATGACCAAATTCAGGCATATGAGTTTCCGTTTTGTTTTGGAGCCATGTGTCTGTGGGGCCTGCTGTGTGGGCCTGTGGCAATAGAATGATCAGAGCCGACGCATTGACTGCTCCACTGGTCAATCAGTCACAATAAGAGCCGAGCCGGAATACATTACCTGAGCAATGCCAAGACGAAGATATGAACTCTTCCATGCTCCCGCCCAAGCTCCAAATGCAGCCGTTTCGAGCGCGTTTCCCGGAGATCACGTACTGTACCGAGAAAGCGACGCAGCTTGGCTCTTGGCTACTAGTACTGTAGCCATTGACTTCCTCTCCACAATTCGAGACATGAGTCGATCTCGCCTACGATGAGGTACGAAAAAAGTCGTACAACTTGAATTAGGTACAACACAAGTCAACATAGGCATTCATTTGGATTGAGAGAACCCCTCGAAACTGTTCTCCTCCAGCTCGATTTCGCGGCGCTCCTGTGTAAGCGAACAAGAATCGCAAAAACAAGATGTAAGGCAATCTCCAACGGTGCCCCCACGAATGCTGTAGCGTGCGCGGACGTCCGCGCGGTCACCGATCTGAACGCCTCGGTTTGAGTGACTCCACGTGACCGACCACCAACCCAACATACCTGCATGATCCAAGCATAACCGGGGATGAGCAGGCAGCCATAAATGCAACAATCGCTATTATATCTTTCGCCTCCGCCCGGGAGAGGAGTGCCGTGACTCTGGAGATGACGGAGGCGTTGTTTATTTTTGGAATAGACAACGCAGGGACACCAGGTGGCCCAGCAGCCTGCCAGAGAAAGCGGGTCAGCCAGCATACAAGTGTTTGACCAAGCTAGTCGGCGTACATAAGCCACATGCGGAGGTGCAGTCGAACAGGCCAAAGCTCCAGTCACGTTGGCCGTCCACTGCTACCTCGCGATTCAGGGCGTTCCTGTTGCCACCAGCTCCCATTGGAGTAGTTGCCTAGTGAAGTTGAAAATTGTTAAGCACCCTGTACCAGACGGAACTACTTGAACACATACTTGGGGTTGGGAACTGATGGTTTCTTTAGTATCGATTGGCATGCTAGGAGGGCGTGGGGGTAGAGGTGCCGTGGAGGACAAGGCTACCATCCTGGCAAGCCGTCATGGTGACCTTTAAATATGAGCGGAAAAGAGGCTGATGGACCGGTGCAGCGCGGAATCCTCATCTCATCAGCATCTGTGAAGTCGACCGTTTTGCAATTTCCGTGGGCTTCGGTTGCCGCCCTGCCACTCAGGGCGCTTCAAAGATGCCTCAGCTCGGATGGTCAATTGCTCGAATGGTCAAAGTGCATGCAGTTAGGCAATGCCGCCGGCCATGTGGCTGTCTTGTCAATGGCAGCAGATACCCGAGTCCGAGCCGGAGCTTTTTATTCCGTGCAAATTGGGGTACTACTGTATGTGTACCGCATGGGTAAGAAGTTATCTAGTCATAGCTTACAGAAGTACCACTTCCGAACCCTGTTTTCGTTGGTCGATTATTTTTCCACGATCCTGAAACTATCAATGAAGCGCCGAAGCTTCCACCCACCCAAACTCATTTTGCTCTCCGCTCTGAATCTTGGAAGTTCGCTTCCCTCACAGGATTGGCCCCAATCCTGTGACTGGAAACCCCTGAAAGTGTGCCGCACAGCCCGCACTTCCTCCACTTCCCCCTACAGTAAAAGTCTGGCAGCCTGGGGCCCTTACGACGGCCGGGGTCCAGACCTCGTACATTGGCAGAGCTCGACAATATTTGGGAAACAAACCACGCCAACTTGAAGTAACAAGCGGCCGTTTTGCATCTCTTAACCTTTCTTGTTGAGTACCAATGTTCAACGTTCAACGCTTACAATCCCTCAGAGGCCTTCAGGTAGACCTTCGGGCACATTTGATAGTGCTTCCGACCTTCGAGCTTGTAGCTTGAAGCTCGAAGACTACGGTGATGGTCATCCGCCGGAACACTTCCGGTCCAAAAAAGTCCGGACTCGGAAGAATTATTTTCTCTCGATAGTTCGGACGCAGCCATCGCCTCCGTTGTCACGTTTTCAATGGCACTGAGCACTGCTAAAGTGATCCCTGCATGAATGTAGATCATCGTAACGACTAACAGTGACCACAACACGCTTGACAACAGTCTGTCCGGTTACATCTTCCCAGCCACACGCAAGACAAGCTCGGCCAGCTGTTTGTCCCGTTCCAAAGGTAAATAAGACAATTGTGGCGCCAGAGTGAATTTGGGTCTGAGTATCCCTCGATAGCCGTGAGACGGCCGCATGTTTGACCGCATGCAACTGGGACCTGCTTGACTATTCGAGGCATCTCACAGTCAAATATTATAATTCTCGACTTCAGTGTTCTGGTCTTCTTGGGCGCCAGGTCTTGTGTACCCCTTACAACCCGCATAAAGGAGCACCAAGCACTGAAGTTCCCCCTACATGCATGCCGGCGGCGCCCCTAGTACTCATCACCACGAATGCAATGTTTTCATTTCCTTCCTCACTGAGCACACAGCACAACATCGCATTTCTGTAGTAGACGCTTATATCTCCCCAATGACAGCACCGTTGACTACCACGAAGAGCCAGCGGCGAAACTTGAAGGCCGTACCGTGACATGCTGATGTCATCAATATCAGGTAGTATGTGTTTGTTTTCGAGCCATGTCTCTGCGGATGAGGTCGACACCACGTTGGTCAAACGCCTATACGAAGATCCCCACGGACTCCACCAATCAACCAATTACAATAAGAGCCGAGCCGAATACTCTACCAACCTGAGAAATGCCAAGACAAAGATACTACGAAAACTAGACGCTTCCAGGCTTCAGCACAAGCCCCAACGCAGCCAGTTCGAGCGCATTTCCACAGGTCACGTACTACCGAGAAAGTGATGCAGCTCCTGCCTCCCCACAATACGGTTAATCGTACAAGAAAAGAGTACCGAGTAAGTCAACAATGGTCGTTATATGCGTTTACTTTGGTTGAGAAACCCCTTCGAAACTGTTCTCCTCCAGCTCGATTTCACGGCGTTCCTGCGTAAGCGAACAAGAGTGGCAACACCAAGACGTAAGGCAATCGTCCATGGAGCTCCCACGAATGCTGTAGCGCGCGCGGATGTCCGCGCGGGTACCAATCTAACCGCTTCAGTTAAGTGACTCCACTTGCGGCCGCTTGCCAACGCAACATACCTGCAAGACCCAAGCGTAGCCGGGGATGAGCAGGCAGCCATAAATGCAACAATCGTCGTTGAATCTTTGGCCCCCACCCGGGAGAGGAATGCCTCGATTCTGCAAATATAGGAGGCGCCGTTTATTTTTGGAATAGACTACGCAGGGACACCACATGGCCCAGCAGCCTGCCAGGAAAAGCGGGTTAGCCAGCATACAAGAGCGTTCAACCAAGCCAATCGACATACAAACGGCACACTCAGCGGTGCAGTCGAACAGGCCATGGCTCCAGTCACGTCGGCCGTCCGTTCCTACCTCACGATTCAAGGCATTCCTGTTTCCACCTGCTACCATTGGTGCAGTCGCCTATATATTATACACGTAAGTCGAAAATGGTTGAGTACCTTGGGACTAGGAGAGCGCGTACTTGGGGCTGGGAGCTAATAGTTTCCTTAGTAACGGCTGGCATTTTGAGAGGGGCGTGAGTGGGGGGGTGTCGTAGAAAACGAGACTACCACACCTGGCGAGCCAAGATGACCTTTTATGCAAGCGGAAAGGCACACAAGGACCAGCGCCTAAGGAGACCAGAGCCCTTATCATCTCGCATCTGTTCCTGTCACTGACTTACAGTAACTTTAATTACTGTAATTTCGACTTATTTCGACACTTCTACACTCTATGGACCCCAGGGTGAGATTGATGAGACCGACACGTTGTCACCGCTTGCAGTGACGAATGATACCGATATCCACGACAGAGCAGGGTTTTCAATCAAATTACCAACCTGAGTGCCAAGCGCCAGCGCAGCTGCTCAACGCTCAGCGCTCAGGCTCCAAGTTCGAGCGGACTGATTTATCTGTACCCGATGATAAGTCGCCCGTAAGCGCTCTAAGTGCAGCTAGAGATCCTTGGGTTCGGGGAGGCGTGAAGCCGCGCTGCCTGTCGTCCAGGCCTTCGCGGGGCTCGTAACTCCGTATAGCGGTCCGCTTGGGTCGGGAACGCGTCGCACTAAAGTCGCTAAGGGCGCGGGCAAGTGCAAGACTCTCGGGAACGCGGGGAACGAAGGGAACTAGACCCTGCAGAGCTCTGAAGCCCAGAGGGGAGAACTAACGTGTTGAGGTAGATACAGGAAGTGTATTTATTACAGTAACGTCAGGCATAGCAACAGATCCAAAGTTAGACTGAAGTCTGGAGAGCAACCACTGGCAAGCGAAGTCGCAAGGCGAGGGGGGGAAAGGCCGACACCCGAAATCGGCCGAAGCGCGGGAGTGTCCGGTCCGCCAGAGCGGTGCGAGAAAGTAAC
The DNA here is from genome assembly GCA_021527775.1 of Lactarius sanguifluus. Classification (NCBI taxonomy): domain Eukaryota; kingdom Fungi; phylum Basidiomycota; class Agaricomycetes; order Russulales; family Russulaceae; genus Lactarius; species Lactarius sanguifluus. The sequence continues at coordinate 22,624 of JAKEYF010000366.1, read as the reverse complement.
GCAAAGTGATTTACCTAGCCATACGCTGGGCGTATTACCGAGTCAGTCCCTTCGTACTTGGTTCTTGGCTACTAGTAGTCAACGACAGCCTCCCCACGATTCGAAACATGAGTCAATCTCGCCTACGACGGTTATTCGTACAAGAAAAGACTACCAAGTCATTATAGGCATTCACTTGGATTGAAGAAGGCCTCCGAAACTGTTCTCCTCCAGCTCAATTTCACGGCGCTCCTGCGTGAGCGAACAAGGGTGGCAACACCAAGACGTAAAGGTATCATTTGTGTAACCCCCACGAATGCTGTAGCGTCCACGGATGTTCGTGCGGGTATCAATCTGAACGCCTCGGTTAAGTGACTTCACTTGCGGCCAACCGCCAACTTAACGTACATTTAAGACCCAAGCGTAACCGGTGGGAAGTAGGCAGCCATAAATGCAACAAGTGTCGTTGAATCTTTCACCCCCACCGGGTAGAGGCGTGCCTCGAATCTGCAGATGTTGGAAGCGCTGTTTGTTTTTAGAATAGATGACGCAGGGACACCAGGTGGCCCAGCAGCCTGCCAGGGAAACTGGATCAGCCGGCATACAACAGAGTCCAATCAAGGTAGTCGACATACAAAGGCCACACTCGGAGGTGCAGTCGAACAAGCCAAAGCTCCAGTCACGGAGGTCGTCTGCTCCTACTTCACGATTCAAAGCATTCCTGTTTCCACCCGCTGCCATTGGAGCAGTTGCCTATTTTGTTTTTACGGTGAAGCCAAAAATGCTTAGGCACCCTCTACTGGACGAAACTACTTGGACGCGTACTTGGGGTTGGGAACTGATCGGTTCCTTGGTATCGATTGGCATGTTAAGAGGGTGGATAAAAAGGCTATCATCCTTGGCAATCCGTCACGATAGCTTTTTATACGAGCGGAAAGGGGCACACAAGGACCGGCATAAGGACACCAGAACCCTCTTCGTCACAATTGTCAAGTTGAGAATTTTGAAATTGGCCTTGCGCTTCGGCTGCTGCCCGGCCAATAGTAAGGGCGCTTCAAAGATGCCTCGAATGGTCACGCGTCCCAGTTAGTAGCCAAGCACGCCGCCGGCGATGTCGTTGTATAAACACGGAGCATCATGGCGCTGATGTGGCGCAGGTCATGGGTTACCGTATTTGACCGATCCAGCTTCGATGTGGAGCCCAGCTCGTTTCCAGCCGATTAGCACGATGGTGTCCGAGTCAGCGCGACTGGGTACAGATAGCCTGAGGACCCAAGGTAGTGCCTTGGGTAGTGCACCGAGCTGGTTACTGTGCAGTTACACTGATGCTGGATCATGCTTAAACATCCACATAGTGGTGATGTAGTATATGATTCCGTCCATTTATTATTCTTCTATTCAACAATAGTGGTACGGTATTCAAGTTGACAACACGGAAAGCGAATTGTCGCGCGGCGGGCATAAGTTACAGTAGTGTGCGGTGCTTAGTAAGAACCCTCGCCTGCGTGTGGGTCGCAGAGGCAAGTTTGAGTGACGGGAGACGAGTATCTGTAGTGTATTCACTCTGCTCCCCCAGCTTTGCTTTTGATTTACATACATACGGGGTCTGCCTGATTCAGTTTCTACAGATCCACTTCAATCTCAACCAATATCGATACCATTCACCGAGATCCTCACTTGGTTACTTTGAACACATGTTCGTACATGAGAAACTACAAAAAAACGATCACCCCCACTTGCTTGGGGATGCATAAAGAGACGAGTCACGACGCTGGCTAATATAAACCCGTGAATGTGCAATTCCCTCTCACGCGTCACAGTCGATGCTCAAAGCTTGAACCCACCCGTGAGATCCATGACACGGAAGGGGTCATACTTCTTCTTGATCTCACGCAGCCGCTTCACGTTATTACCATACATCTTCTCCAGAGGCGTCCCATACAGCGCAAAAATGGTGTAATGCGCCGCGTCCTGCAGGTCCTGGCCGTCGCAGATCCCGGCTTTGGAAATGGAAGCGCTCAGACTGCGTACGCTGTCGTACACATATCCGTCCTTGTCGAGAGACTCGTCGTTCCACCCGACCAAAAGACTCGATGGGAGAATGGTGCGGGAACGGTCGGGCGGGTACGCAGATGGTCCCCCGTGTGTAAAAATGTCGGACTCGAATGCATCGAGGTTGAAGACGATCAAGGCGTCCTTGTCTTTCTCGCCGAGTTTATCACCCAAGGTCTGCATCACAAGTCGAAATCAGTGACCCAAGAGGAGGCCAATAGATTGAGACGGCGCAGCAGTGGCACACCTTGACATCGTCAATGGTCGCTTTCACAACCGACGCCGAATATCGCAACAGAGGGACACCATCGCCGTAAGCGCTTCCGGGGAAGAAAGTTAAGTGAAAGACCGCACATAGAATCAGAACTGGCATTTACCGTTCTCGTACGGGACGGCTATGCTCGACATGAATTTCACGAAGTCACCCCTCATGATCGACTCGGCGGAATTCAGGAGGTTAAGTAAGTCACCGTAGAGACATCTTGGAGGCTCTGGCCCGTCGTAGAAGAGCACTAACCGGAACCCGACCTATTTGGACCAGTATGAAACGAGTTGGTTGCATCTGGATGTTATAAAACTTACTGTGCCTTTACTGTAAGTGATAGCGCCCATCTGCGCACCCTTGTGGTCATGGTCTACGGAAAACCACTTAGCAAAGGCGGTATACGCCGGCTCTATCTGATCTCCTTCGAAGTCCACCACAGCACCCTGGACACGTACTATCAGAACACGATCCCTCAACAAACCAATGTAATAGGCGTACCCAAACGTCAGTTTGTTTGTGCGTATATTTGGTCACAATTCCCTGATTGAGACGAAATTACTATCAATTGTTTCCCGAGAGCCCCCCTCCCCAACAAACTCACGTAGTTGTTCAATCCTCCCTTCGAGGTCAACGTGAGACTACCGTCCCTACTATTCAGAGACACTGTTTGGACTCACCCTGAGTGCGAACCAGAGATCTTCGTCCTCCTCTGTGACCTTCTTCACATGTCCGTTCGGCAACACGAGTTCAAACGCCGTGACCGTGTCTATCGTGAGACCATACTGATTGGTCTTCCAAGAATATCCTGCCATGCGGGCATGACGTGAGCGAACGTGATGCATGCGCCACACGCTGCAAGAGTGCCTACCTCCGCCAAGGGTAAAACCGCTGACACCGACCCCGTCCATACGACTCCCAACGACATTGAGACCTTTGGGGACGAGAAACGAGTATACATCAGTCCAGGTAAGCCCTGCTCCTATTTCGACGGTCCCCTCTTCCTCGTTGAGGACGATGTCTCTGAAACGGGCCATCGAGATGTGGACACCAGGGGTCGACGAAAAACCGGGGTTGGCATTATGCCCAGAACCCTTAATCGCGAAGGGAGTGCGTGTAAGGTCAAGCTCTCGAACCTGGGGTACCGCAGGTCATGTAGATTAGCTTCACTAGGACGAGTGAGGCGATCTATCACTAACAATCGAGCCGAGGTCCTCTGCTGTGCCAGGCCGTACGGAGCACGCGGATATCTGTGAGCTCGTGTTGACCCAATGAGCGATGTCTACCGCGAATTAAGGAGAGTCTGGGGGTCAACATGAGCGGTGGGAAATAGTCCCGAATGCCAAGCGAACACAGCACCTGGAGAGAAGACTTGGGTTGCGGCCGAGATACTGCGAGATACACCGTGGCAAATATGTCGACAATCGTGGCCCAAAGATATTTGCGCATTCCCAGCGACGAGCCGCCCTGGAAGAGCCGAGGCGAAGAGGACAGGAAGAGTGAGAGCACAACCCAGAAAGGCAGCCCTCAGCATGATTACAGAGTGGAGGGTATGTGAAGGGAGCTGATACTAAAGAGATGAGCCCTGTCGACTGTATTTATGGTAACCCACCTCCCCGCATTGTTGATAGTTTGATATATTTGGTTTGATATATTTGATACCCCACCGGGAAGTAGATCGGGTGCGCGATGAACGCTCGCTTACATTCCTTATCTTCCCCGCATCAACCTGCTAGTGATGTACATACTGCCGCTGTAGACGCTTGAAATCAAGAAGTTGCAACCAAACTAACGAAATATATTTGAACTGAGGTCACACGGAGTGGCGGCGAGCCAGGAGATGAGCATCTTAGATGAAGACGCGCTACCCCTATCAGACGTTGTTTGTACATTATTTACAATGTATCCGTAATCTACTTGCATGTGAGTTCATGTCGGGGATCTCCAAGGTCGGAGTATTCCAGCTGGTACCGACTGGGATTCCTACACTCCCCTTCACGTCGGTAGCAGTCCCATCTCCTCGACATGTCTCTTATGTTTAGGGCGGGGCAATGGCTTAGTCAATACATCAGCCGTTTGATCGGGATCTCTACAGTCACCAATCTCAATTGATCCCCACTTAACTTGGTCGTGAATCCAATGCCACTTTGTGGCTAGATGCTTTGACCTTTTGTTAAACTGATGGTTTCGCGCCATAGCTATCAATCCAGTATTGTCTCCCTTTACTAAAGTCGGACACTGTTGACTATATCTGAGGTCCTCATAGAGGTTCCTCAGCCAACATGCTTCACGACAAGCCTCGGAAAGAGCTATGTATTCCGCTTCTGTCGATGACAAAGCAATCACTGACTGCTTTTTCGACATCCATGAAATCACACCGCCCACGGCCTCGAAGACATATCCAGACGTAGACTTATAGTCATCCTGGTTGGCATAGGCGGCATCCGCGAAGCCATGGAAAAGGTTAGTACCTTTGTTCTTCCCCGGAAGTGTCGAATATCTAATTCCGTATGCACGTGTTCCGGTGAGATACCTAAGGATTCTTTTTAGGGTGGCCATATGCTCAAGGCTCGGATTTGCAGTGTAACACGCCAAACAATTTACAGCATGTGCAATATCCGGCCGTGTGGCATTAGCTAGGAACTGAAGCTCGCCCAGCAACCTCGCATATGAGTTGCTTCGGCTTCCTTCGTTCCCATCAGGATTTGGCCTGAGTTGTTGATTAGAATCCATCAGCGTCTTTACAGGGTTTGCATGTAGCATTCCCTCCTTTTCCAATATGTTTTCTACATATCTCTTTTGGGAAATCATTAACGAATTATCGTCCCTGGTGATCTCTATTCCGACGATTTTCACCGGCTCACCCATATCGGTGACTTCCCATTCGGTATGTAGGTTTCCTTTTATTGCTGACATCGAATCTTCTGACGTTGTGAATAGTAAAAGGTCATCGACCCAAACAGTTATGATTTGCAGGTCAGTGCCTCCCCTTCGCACATATACGCACGGATCTGATATCAAGCGCGTGAAGCTATGCTTCCACAATTTGTCATCGATCTCGTTATTCCACTCACACCTGGACTGTTTCAATCCATATAACGTCTTTACGAGTAGACAAGCTCGACTCGTCCCATCCTCATATCCCTCCGGCTAATGCATGTACACGGTCTCCTTCAGGGTTCCATTTAGGTAAGCTCCCTTAACATCCATCTGCTGGATGCGAAGATCATGCAGTGTCACGAGGGCCAGAATGGCTCGTATTGTTTCGAGTCTTACCACTGGAGAGAACATTTCGTCATAATCATATCCCAGTCTCTGCGTGCAGCCCTTGGCTACTAACCGTGCCTTGTATTTCAGGAGGTTTCCTGATTTGTTGTATTTCTTAGCGAAGACCCATTTATTGGCGATCGGGATAGCGCCGTCGGGAGTATCGGTGAGTATCCATGTTCCTGTACTCTGCAATTGGCTGAGTTTGGCTTTCACTGCTTGCTCCCACTCTGACCATTCAGGAGATGCCTTGGCCTCTTTTAGGCTGCGTATAATGGGCTATTACCTTCTAGGCCTTCCCATGGCTGTACGTCCATATTTGGTACGTCGCCTGGCTGCACGTCCATATTTGGTACGCCGCCTAACGCATCCATGGCTCCGCCTGTGGACAGAGCGCCTCTACCGAACTCCCCTTCGCGCTGTGCACTAGGCATGATGACGACCATTTCTGGCGTCTTGGGCTGTTCAGGAGGACAGAGGAATTTATAATTTCGAGAGGTAAGTACCTTCCTCATTTCTGCGCTATAATATTTGACGGCCTTTGGCCCATCTTCGTAACCGATGTATGCTCTTCTTTTAGACTTGGGAAGCATTTTCCTCTGCTCGGCCATGCCTTGCAGAAGTACCCAAACAGGTGCCCCAAATTCCTTTAAGTGCATCACGTCAGGTTTCCTTTGGAACCATAACTGATAAGGCGTGACATCTAAAACTCTCGAATAGGAGCAATTTCGAATATATGCCGCATGTTCTACGGCATGTTCCCATAGGAATTCGGGTAAACTTCCTCCCTTTAGCATCGCGCGAGTGAGTTCGACAAGAGTTCGATTCACATGCTCGGCAATGCCATTTTGAGCAGGTGAGTATGGTGCGGTTACTTGGTTTGTGATCCCGCGCTCACAACACCACATCTGTAGAGCTTCATTGATATATTCCTTCCCTCGATCTGTGCGTGTCACACGGGGAGGACGATCATTTGCTCTAAGGTTTGTCAAATAGTCTTTCACCGCTTTCGCTGCCTGATCCTTCCCTTTTAAGAAGGTAACTGTGATATATCGGGTAGTGTTGTCGACGAAGAGCGCAAAATATTGGTGTCCATTTATGGATGCGACGTCATATTTTCCCCAGAGGTCCATGTGAGTTAACTCTCCGGGAGAAGTTTGTCACACTGTTTTCCCTTTATAGGGTTCTTCCACTTGTTTTGCTTCGGTACACGCAACGCAGTCGGGTTTCTGTGTCGAAATATTGACACGGAATCCATTAACTAGGTTCTTTTCCAGCAGCTTCTGTAAGCCGCTGTAACTGACGTGTCCAAAGTGTTTATGCCAAGTTTCCCAACTTGGCAGCAGATCCGTGGCCGCGAATGATTCGTTCGCGTGTTCGCAGTCCCTATCTGTTTGTACTTTAACCTGTAATCTATACAAGTTGTTTCTGGCAATATGGCCTTTGGCCACACTCTCTCCTTCTTCGGAGGACAATATTAATGTGCCACGTCCACTTTCATAAGTTCCGCTGGCTTTGTCCCACCTTCCGAGAGAGAATAAGTTATTTTTGTTGCTCGGAATGTACAGAACATGCTCCAGTCACAAAATATATTTGTGGCCATCGCAGTCTGATTCCAATTCAACGACGCCTTTCCCATCTATGGGTACGATGGAATTTCCAACACCGGCGACTGATGTATTGACACATCGCTCGTATGTAACGAACAATGATTGTTCATTTGCGACGTGGGAGGTGGTAGCGCTATCAGCCAACCAGTCATAATGAGAAGTAGAATCATCATTTCCGGTCACGTAGCTATAGTCAACACCTTTGTATTTGCGATACTCATCAAGCTCCACCCAACCACTATCGTCTTCTTCGTCCTCAAGATCGTCCACAGTGCACGCAAGTTGCTTAATGGGAACAGCATTTTGAGCTTGCTCTGAGGGTACACTGGCGGTGATATGAGCTTCCTCGATTTTCGAGGTACTCGCCTTGGGCTTAGCATCGCCGCCAGTATTGCCGTCGAGCATCTCCTTTTGATGTTGCCAACAGTTGTCCAGGGTATGAGTGTATTTTCCGCAATGGATACACTTACTTTTCCCCAGAAAATAACAGTCAGCTGTGTTATGCCCATCTTTATCGCAGTTCTTGCAGTGCTTATGCTTGCTGTGCTTCGAGGATCTACGTTTAGAGTCCCCAGGACTCATATCGCTGATGCGCTTGGCAAGCGAACACTTTTTGTGTGTGGTTTGATTTGTACTTTCCGACTTCTGAGAACAAATGTCGTGGCAGACGCATTCCTCTTTCACTATGCCTATAAAAGTCTGGGAAGTTATGGATCTCTTCGGGTCGTCACTGGCGTCCTCGAACAGTCCGCTGTAATACAGCTCTGAGAATGTATCCCAGGATGAGGGGAGAGCGAAAGCGAGTAGAGTCTTAAAGAATTCATCATTGTATGGATGCTTCCGTCCGCATGTCAACTGGCCAAAGTGCTCCCATTCCCCTTTCATCTCATCGAGACGCTTGGGAATGTCGGTGCACTCGGTGTTAGCATACATAAAGAGATTCTTGAGAATTGCATATACTGTGTGTGAACCTTTAGCTTCATGCACAGCAGCGAGATTCTCCCAAATTTTGTGCGCCGTCTTACATCGGTGAAAGTTCTTCACCTGCTGCGACGTAAGGTTATTCATGACCAAGACCTGTGCGTACTCGTCGTTAGCATCCCATATTTTCTTCGCCGCTTTGTCCTTAGTGGGACGCTTTATTTTGCCGTTGACATATTTAGTGACTTTACAGTATTGGAAAACTTTTCCAATCTGTTCGCGCCAATCTGACCAATTTTGATCATTTAGTGGATCTATTACTCTGGTGCACGACGAATCAGCGGCTTTAGGGATGGTAAGCATCTCGTCGTCTGAGGAGGATGAGGATGAGGATGAGGATGATGAGGAGGTGGATGGTGAATGCTTGCGCTTCGGCATCAGGGGCTAAGTTGTTGACTTCTGAAATATTTGTGGTAGATAGGAATAGTAGGTCTGGCTTGTATGGTTATCAGGCTACAGGGCCAGGGCCCATAAGTTCATAACCTAATGAAATATATTTGAACTGAGGTCACACAGAGTGGCGGCGAGCCAGGAGATGAGCATCTTAGATGAAGACACACTACCCCTATCAGACATTGTTTGTACATTATTTACAATGTATCTGTAATCTACTCGCATGTGAGTTCACGTCGGGGATCTCCGAGGTCGGAGTATTCCGGCTGGTACCGACTGGGATTCCTACACAAACCTTGAAAGCTTGAACTCCTGTGTCGTGTGCATTCTCAGACCCGTCACCTAGTAGGTAGAATAACTTGAAGCCCGCCAGGGCTAACTTGAAAGATGTTCGGTGACTCGGACGATGACAACTTGATTGCCTTTACAGTACTAAGTTAATTTAATCTTCGGGTTGGACAAATAGATACAAACAACATCACTGACACCTCGAACTTCGAATCTTGCTTCGAATCGACCGTTGACAGATAGGGTATAGTGTATACAGTATGTACGGTATTTGTCTCGCCGTATGATGAATGGACCACCCCAAACGTGCTTACGTGGCGTCACTAGGTCTGGCAAAGACAGGAGTCCCTCTCGAGTTTTGATATAGCTTGATAGCCTGAGCCTCAGTGGTTATCCTTCCAGGATCTGACCTATCCACTTCTTCGCCTCTCTTAATCAATGTGATTGAAAATCAGAAATTAGTAGGTTCCGATGGAATTTTCTCAAAGACTGCTGAGAAGATGCGGTCGGTGATAGAGTGTAGACATCAGAGGAAACGAAACGTCGGCGGAGGGTAACCGAGCCACGATCTAGGCAGAAAAAATGGAAGGCCTTTTTTCTGCTGTTCACTAGTTCACTAACGTTCACTGGTGGTGCAGGTTCGCCTCAAGCTCGAGTCTTCTTCCTTCCAGGGCCAAGCCACGGGCCGCCGTGTCGAAACAATACATTTCTCATTCGTCACTGAATCGTCGGCCACGAAAAACAGCACGTTTATGTCCTAATAATCAGCACACTGGCGGGTACTGAGATTCAAGGGAAGCTCATTATACAGTTTACGGTATACCCACGAGAAACAGCCCCCAGGAAAGCCACCGTCAACGCACGAACGCGTTCAAGACAAAAACCGAACGTCTAGTAGAAATAGCATCTAACCGTGGTTGCTAGTGTCTAGAATAGACTCGGCGATGCACGCCAGTTGTGTTCTTCTGGTGAGTGCACACCGTACACGATGCGGTACGTGCTAACTTATCAATATCACGCCCTGCGTGTGCTGTACCTCTACATTTGGCAGCGCCGGTTAAAAAATAGGCCAGGGACACGCTCCCTTCTGTGTCCACAGGTTGTTGCAGTTACAGTAACCTCAATAGCCTATAGTGTTTTTGAGGTTCTTTCTCACGAATAACGGCCGAAAACGGTGAAATCCCATGTCCGCAGGTATCAATCAGACGTGTGACGCCGAGATCTTCAGCAGGTTGAGCGGGAGAATCCATCGCTCGCGCCATCTCTTCTTCTGCGAGAGAAGCGAGGAAGGTGTTCATGCAGATGGAGCATGACGAGTCTCAAGTAAAGAAGAGGTAGGTGGTCAGTGCGTGGCACTGCGTGCGTGGTTGCGTGTGTGACAGAACGCATACCACGATGCCCGAGATTCTCCAAGTCAGACTCGGTCAAACGGGGTAACTTGTCGACGATAGTTTGAATCTCGCTGAACATGTCAGAGGATGATCTGCATGCTGCAACGCGAAAGATAGGCCGCCGTTCGCTATCTTGAATGTCTTCACTTACTCGTCAGTCAGGCTAGGGATCTCCCCGTCCTCATCCGAGTCGGTGTTTTTGTTGGCCGTCACTATGTCCATATACAGGGAGGAATCAGAGGCAACGGTGACGGGATCGAACGCTCTGTGTTCACTAAACATGATCGTAGTGAGGACGCGCAGATTGGGGTGGGAAAAGAACCCAAAACTTCCACTGACCGAGACCTAAGTATATAAAAACACAGTCTGATCTCTACACCATACGACGCCACATCGGGGTGCGCCAATCGAATCCCCCGGCAACACCTTGACGAATCTTTGCATACTGTATTGCTCTGCCTCCATGATATCCCAATGACACGTCCACAGTTTTCTTGGCCCGAGCGACTTCTAGCTCCAACGGGCCACAGATCAGATGGGGACAGCAAAGTGCTCTAGATTATCAAAGATACGAAAATTAGGCCCCTCCTGGCTCTGGCATAGGCCCCAACGCAGCCGTCAAAGCCGAAGACCAGATGACGTAAGGAGAATATAACATAACCCATCGTGCTCGGTTCTTGACCACCAGTACAGGACAGCCTCACGGTTCGAAACATGAGTCAATCTCGCCTACAACGATTTGCAGTTCAAAGGTCGTACAAGAGAAGGGTACTAAGTAAGTCAACGAAGGTTAATATAAGCATTCACTGCGATTGAGAATACCCTTCGAAACTGTTCTCCTCCAGCTCGATTTCACGACGCTCCTGCGTAAGCGAACAAGAATGGCAACACCAAGACGTAAGGCAATCGCCCATGGTGTCTCCACGAATGCTGTAGCGTCCACGGATGTCCGCGCGGGTACCAATCTGAATACCTCGGTTAAGTGGCTCCACTTGCGGCCAACCGCCAACTCAACATACCTGTAAAATCCAAGCGTAACCGGGGATGGCTAGGCAGCCATAAATGCAACAGTTGCTGTCATATGTTTCACCCCCACCCGGGAGAGGAGCGCCTCGGGTCTGGAGGTGTTGGAGGCGCTGTTTGTTTTTGGTATAGACCACGCAGGGACACCATGCGGCCCAGCAGCCTGTCAGGGAAACCGGGTCAGCCAGCTTACAAGAGCGTTTGACCGAGCTAGTAATCAACGTACAAAGGCCACACGCAGAGGTGCAGTCGAACAAGCCATGGCTCCAGTCACGTCGGCCGTCCACTCCTACCTCACGTTGTAAGGCGTTCTTGTTGCCACCCGCTGCCATTGGTGCAGTCGCCTATTTGTTTTTGTACACGGAAGCCAAAAATGGTTAGCACCCTATACTGGACGGGACAATGAGAGCGCGTACTTGGGGCTGAGCACTGATATGTTCCTTGGTATCGAATGCCATTTTGAGAGAGGTGTGAAAGTGGGGGTGTTGTAGGGAACAAGGCTGCAGTAACCCTGGCAAGCCGTCATGATGGCCTTTTATGTGAGTTGTAATGGCACACGAGGACTGGCGCCCAAGGAGATCAGAACGCTCATTGTCACATCTCATCAAGTCAAAAAAATTGAAATTTGGTTAATGAGGGTCGGCGCTTCAAAGACGCCTTCAATTGAAGGGTCGCGACCAAGCACGTGGTCGCCGCCGTGTCCAAACCGTAGACCAACGTAAGAGACATACCTTTTTGTGCGAATTGAGTGCTATGTAGCACTACACCTCCGCATAACTGTGCAGTATACTACTGTAGTGGAGGAAATTATAGAAGTGAGTAAGGAAGTGTCCACGGCAACAGGCCACTGCCCTTCCCAAAAACAGCTAATGCGCCGGCTATTACATAAATGAGGAAATGTAACCTAAGGTCCCTGCATGGTCCTGAGTCCTGACGACGGCTGGAGAGCTGTTGTCAATGGGAAATCCACTACCTGTGGGCAAGCCTGTGGGCCATTTTTTCGTCTCTTCATAAACCTTTTGTTTAAATGATCAACGCTTTCTGCGAAAGGCCGTTACAGTCAGTGAACCTTTGCAAACAGTGGCGCATTGCTTCAGGCACTGTCGGTCATTTACAGCCGTTCTCCTGTCCCTGTCATAACGTTCTCTTGGCGAACAGAAGTTGAGTAAGTATATGCCGGGACTTACCATAATCCTTATTTTGAAGAAAATGAAATAAAAAGGGACCTGGTAACAAAGAGTAACTTAAATTTATTTGTGAGATCAGATCTCAGATAACCTGTTATATTTATTCTCCGCTCACACTCTCAAGAAACAAACATCGTCCGTTTTGAAAACGGCCATAAGCCGCTAAATTGGCGTGAGCTAGTAGCAGTTTCGACCCCGCAATACATCGTGCCATACACCGCTTCCCACGCACGGCCGAATGACCCTCGATGTGGTCGAATAAGACTGTAGGCCCTCAATGGCAGGGGACCGAGATTCATTAAAGTAGGGTATCTGCCTCAACACGTTTTCTTGTTCAGTTCTTAATGCACCTCGTGGAGAGCCATTTCAAAGGCAGGGTCAACGCCCAGTCAAGTCTGGACGGCGCCCATGACCGCATGACAGGTTTGGGCGCCGATTGCATTCAATTTCATGCACGCTGGAGCCTGGAGGCGACTGAGTGGCGCCCATCTATCTTAGATATGCGAATATATGCGATCCATCACATGGGTATGCTCCACTCACTGCCTTTGCCCTGATAATCAATCACGCTCACCCTCTCACTGCAGAATTGTTGCGCCTACAGTTGATCATGAAAAGGGTGTAATATTCTCATCGTATATTGGATATATTTATTATCCTGTTCAATCTTGCTTGGGCACTTGTTTTCTCAGCCCGCAACGTTGAGTACGTTAAGTTGTTGACAACATATACCACTGGTGACTGATCGGCGCACATTTTCCTGTCATGAACCACCGTGCCTCATACTGTAGCAGCCTCACCACTTTTACTGTATACTCCTCAGATTCCTGAACAATCTCTACCTACGTAATTTTCATCACATGCGGGCTTCCCGACATTGAAGTGCGAGACAAAGAGGAGGCGAACCATGCATGAGCTTCAATTCGCAACTCTACTTGAAAGGTGCTCAGACTATCCGATATTGCATGAATGACTTGATGAGTACGTTCCCTCCAATTTTCCGAGATAGCCCTCTTCTTACCTGGTCAACGCACGCGGCCACCTGTTCCTCAACACTGCCCTTGACACCGAAAAACAAATCCAGAAAATCGCTTTCGGCATGGTGGTTTGTCCCCACTTTCTTCCATGCCTGCCCTTCTGAAGTGCCCGTAGTTCAAGTATCTCTAGCAGGAAAGATCTGGTGTTCGGATTGCGGGAATCTCAACCCGAACAAGCCATACCCATACAACGATGACCAACATGTCAAATCATCTCGATTATCGCGATGTGGAACCACCATTGAAAGATATGTATCACCCTCCTGTTTCTCTGGTCCACGCGTTTGAGTTCGGGCCACCGGCATAGCCTTTTCTATAAAGGTAGTCGCATTCGAGAATCAGTTGCGCTTTTTCGGCGACTACATTTATATTTGAGCCCGCTGACGGCAAGCAGGACTTGACCGCGGACGCTTGGTCGAATCATAGGTACTTTTCCACTGGGTCTTGGTACAAAGGCGGAAATGAGACCACAAAGTTACCCAAGGTCTGAAATCTTCTTCTGCTACTAATTCGATCCAGAACGCTGTGGCTTGATGGGCGGCTGGAGCATCTCCGAGGGACGATGACATGGTGTTGTGGGATTCACCATCGCCGCTGTCTGAAACGATATACGTCAGGAATGTTGGTCGTGGTCGTACTTTTTCCCAAGATTGGGATGGCCAAGAGACGCTGGTTTCCCCGACGATCACCTTTACTTTGGGACAGCCATTCAGCGGGGAAGATATCCCACAATCCGAGTCTGTGCGACTGTACAGTAACCAAGATCGCCGGATGCTTGCTTTTGTAATTCGAAAGTTGACTACACGGGTACACGAGTAAGTTATGGATGAACTCCCGGGTTATCCTAGTCCGCTGCATTCGCTTTTTAAGAGTTTCAAAGACCGTGACCTAAACTCTCGTACCTACTCACTAAGAGGAAGGCGATCACCCTTTCTGCCAACTACACTAGTGTCTGGAGGACCCTGCGCCATGCACGCTATCCGGCGACTGCGACGGGACAGTTATGTCGAAGCGTGGCGTGCGCCCATGCGTACAACACCTCGGCGTCGGGAGTCGGCCGCACCTCACATGCGGAGAGTGCGGAGAGGAGACGGCAGTAGAGTCGAGATGTACGGACTCGTTACTTACACACTCATTTGATATTCGTTTGGACTAACACTTTTACGAGTCGTATTAGTATACAATCGGAGTGATCAGGGACAACCCTGTACCTACGCTGTTGGGCTATTACCTTAGTCTCGCGTTGTACGCACTGGCACACCAGAAACTTACGTTCTATCTGGGGTGCCGGGTTTCATCAAGTTACTGACTCTTTTAGGGTGGCCAAGGCGACTTGAGGGCTAATCGCTGTGGATCGACTGAACCAACCAAGTCTCCTACGGTCCTACCACAAGTCAGAGCCTCTGATCGAGCATGAGGACCTCACAACGAGCGACCCACATAGGCTCCACAGTGGCTGGGGCGACAAGACGGAGATACTGTAACACAAACTTCGCGTCCCCGTGTCCTCGTTAACGCTTGGTGCGTATCCTTGGCACGACACACGAGCGATCTACTAGCGCTTTACACGTATTTGGTGTGAGCATGGTGACTCCGTGGTAGGATGTTTGCACGAAGCCCCGCGTACTTGGGTTCTGGCACGATTCCCTTTCCCGCTGTACTGTATACTACTGGTAGATATGGGATCGTGCGATGCCCGCTGTACTAGTTCAGCGACGTGGTATATTGATTACATAACATTCCATTACACAATTACATATTTAGCGCCCAACCTTTTCTCCGTCCACCGCGACCTCTCACTGAGTGTAAGAAAGAAAGAAAGGGTCCAGATGGTCGATGATATAGGAGTTGGCGGCCAAGACTCCATCCTGTGTTCTGAAATTGTGGATTCCGGTGGAGTCACGGCGGCGTGCATCCGAGTCTTCCGAGTCCATCATGGTCGTTCTTCCTGTTTTGGACCACCGATCTCCTTTCAGGCGCCTTTACACCGTAAGCAGAGTTTGTTGTCTGCGAATTGTGCTCCCCTTCGAGTTGCGTTGCCATGCAACCCGCCCCGTGCAACAGTGCCTATCGGAGCCATCCTTGGAACCATCTGCGTATTGTTCGGTATTGTTGCATGTCTGACGTTACAGTAAATGGGTGACTCTAGGACCTGGCAGAATTCCTCGTATCTCTGTCACAAGGCGCTTAACTCTGGTGGCGAGATGAATGAATTAAGTCCTCTATAAAGCCGCGAGAAAGTTCGAGCGAAAGTTGACCAAATTGCTCTTTGTCCTGAACACGCACCATGACCCCCGTCGCGCTTTGCTTGCCTCTCCTTTTGCTCATTAGTATCTCGGCAGTTTTCGCGCGTTTCCCAGATGCTCTACTCAGGCTGCAGCATTCGTTAGCATCAAAGAACGACGAATTCCTGGAGCCACGTTTGCCAATACACCACGAGGCCGGCGTCAACCTGACGCACCGCGCCTTAAGACGGTTTGCAAATCGCAAGGTCGACCGTGAGTCACGCTGCTTAAGTGTGGTTTGTCCCCTTAGTAATCAGCATCGCAGGATTCCACGTCAAAGGAACTTCTATACCTCACGTGAATTTTGATGTCGGAGACAGTTGGTCAGGCCTCCTGCCTATCAGCGCGGACCCATACGAAACACGCAAGGTTTGAAGAGTAAGTCCTTTTGTATGTGATAATACTCACCCAGAACAGCTGTTTTTCTGGTATTTCCCACCGACTGTGAAGGGTAACGAAAACGATCTCATATTCTGGTAAGCGCCAGCCGCTTACAGCGGAGTCTGGGGAGATGCCAACCTAATTCAGGACGAATGGCGGACCAGGTTGCTCGTCTTTAGCTGGATTTTTACAGGAGAATGGGGTAACTTGAACGCAACTTCGCCCGTCTGACACATTGGCACTAAATTGCACGCATACAGCCTATTAGCTGGCAGTATGGTCAGGCCAAGCCGACTCCAAATCCTTTAAGTTGGACGAATCTAGGACACATGCTTTGGATAGAACAACCCGTGGGGACAGGGTTTTCTCAGGGCGTACCAAACATCCACGTGAGCTGCCAGTGCCTATTCTTGCCGACAACCTGATTATCTCATGCAACGATATACAGAACGAGATAGAACTTGCAGCACAGCTCGTCGGATTCTTTCAGCAGTTTCTAAATATATTTTTGGAGCTGAAGGGAATGAACTTTTACCTGACGGGAGAAAGCGTAGGCACTCAATACCTCCACTTTCGAAGCGTTTTTTGACACCTTTTCAGTATGCCGGACTCTATCTACCTTGTTGGTCGTCCCGTAATCATGCGGGACCTGCCCATCTCACGAGATCACAGATCTCGCGGATTACATCTTTTCTAACCCCGGTTTGCTGGACTTGAAGGTGCAGGGCATATGGCTTGGGTCCCGTATGTACCGTTAAATCGTACCAGCCTCATCACTCTAACGATACTCCAGCTGTCCTCGCCGAAGATGTAATCTCCTTCGAAGTACCTTCTGTGAACTTTGTTCACAAGAACGAGAATGTGTTTGCGTTCAAGTCATTTAATTTCAATCTGCTTCTGTAGACCATCATTTCATGCCTCTCTATGTCAGTCAATCTTTTCTCGCACATATTGACCAGGTCGCCGACTCGTGCCACTATACATCGTATCTCTCGGAGTACCTGACGTACCCACCCCCGCCTGCTCCATTCCCTCTTCCGGGGGCATCGGCTGATGGGGACCCAGGCTGCGATGTGTGGACTGAGATCGCAATTGCTGCAATCACCCTAAATCCTGCTTTTAACCTCTTTCGTATATTCGATATGGTATGTTGCCTTTAGGCCAATTCGACGACGCTTATGCATGTCGTTCTAGCCCCCTATTCTGTGGGACGTTCTCGGCCTCCCGTCAGTTCTTACTTAATCGCAGAAGGTCACTAACTTTGTGCTGATCTGCATTCCCACGTATAGCGGCACATCCCCTCAAATTCAAGTCCAACCCGTGTATTTCAACGATCCAAAGGTAAAAGCAGCAATCCACGCACCAGTGGATGTAGAGTGGACCGAGTGTGTCGCCGTCTCATCCATCTTTGCTGGATCTGGAGACACGAGTCAGTCTCCATTGTACGGAGTTCTGCCTCGGGTTATTGCACACGGCGCCCGCACGGTCGTGGTCACTGGCTTGGCCGATTTCGTGCTAATCTCCGAAGGGTGGGGTCACTTTCTGCTCCAGCATTTTACCATGACTCATGCTATCTGTCTCGCTTTGCAGAACGCGCATTGGAATCCAAAAGTGAGTGTTCTCTCGATATCCCTTTCTCCGCTGGTGACTTAAGTTCGGTGTTAGCATGACTTGTGCGTATCACCGATAAAGTCTCTTCGATTCGTTTTGACATTCGATCCCGTTTTGAAGGGGGTGGAAAGCAAGGTTTCCAGAGCGCCCCAAAACCCGAGTCGTTCATCGTTGATGGGGTTGGGGCCTTTGGGACAGTGCAGTCGGAGCGCGGATTGACCTTTTACGAAGTGGCGATCACAGGACATATGTACGTCACGTGTCTTGCCTTCTTGCTTGTTGGTGGGCCTTCTCAAAACGTGTCACTTGTGCTTGGCAGGATACCCCAATTCAACCCTCCTGCTGCATTCCAGTCAATGCAGTATTTACTGGGTGTCAGGGAGACACCCTAGCCGCTGCGTAGTAACGCTTCTTTCCCATGTTCGACTACTCAACTCATGGCGTAGGTTCTAAATTCACATTTTGTAAAATACTGCAAAGTTTCACTGGCGTTCTTGTTTGGACTATCGTGATCCAAATTTATCATTGGGTACCGTTGCACTTCATGCATTCGTTTTTGTTGTTGTTAGCGAAAATCACCGGCACCGATACGTTTCTCCGGGTACAGCACGAGTGGGAAAATGAGATATCCAGGATCAGCACCTTGCACTTGTTATGGGTCACGTTAGACTGCGATATTCATTTACAAGTTCATTTACTGAGATATCTTCATAATCATGTTGGAAACAACGATCCGAACAGAAGCTTATTACCCGTCTCGAACCTCTCTGATCATCGTGGGGCGTGGCTGAAAACATGTTGAGTCTCCTTATCTTCTTGCTTGCCTTTCTTGCTCCGAGTCCTTATCAGAACTATAGGACCCAGAGCGCGTGTTGTAGTATGTACACGTTACTTGCGGTGTCCTCTCTGGGCACCCTAGAAACCAAAGGAAGAGAGATCGTCCCCACACAAATAGCCAGCAATGTCTGACCCGTAGGAATTACTGCCAGTGGCAGCTTGAGATCCGAGTCTTCAGTAGGACGCGCCGAGCCTGCGGGGCACGACAGACACAGGCACAAGGTGATTCAAACCTCAAGTTGCTTGCAATACTGTAACCAGTGTGGATGCTGCCGGCGCAGCACGAATAGTGCGACTGGGCAGTAGCCTGGGATGTGCACACATGTGGGAGAATCACTACGTTGCGATGCCACCGCCTTGCCAGTGGCCACCGCAGCACATCACCCGGTAATGATAGGCTTTCAAGTTGTCGGTTCCTTCGGGAGTCGACAGAATGCCCGCGGCGAAAGGTATGCACCACCCTAGTAGCAACCTTAAAGTGCTATAGCCTGAGAGCGGGCGAGCGCAATCATCGTATGATAACTCTCGCTTGAGCTTGAACTCTCGTACTGTCCGAGTTGTATCTGCGCGCAGCCGAGAAATGCGTAGGTGACTCGGATAACTCGAAACCATCTGGCATGAATGGTGCAGATGTTGTACCCTGAGCGCCAGCACACCCTTACGATAGCGGAGAACCATTCAAACCATTGTTCTATGAACTAGCGGGACAACTAAAGGGGCTGAGGCTCACTTCAAGTCGCAAGGGATAATGCAACAGACTCAGAATTACTATAGCCTCGGAGTCCGAGTTGCCAGCGACCAGAGAAATGGCTGGAGCCTGGAGGTTTTGGTTCCCTCGAAAGTGGTACTAGTAAATCGACCGACATACCGTGCGAGCACGCATCGCATGAATCTGCCTCGAGTGGGTCAGTGGTCACGATTCACGAGTAGCTAAATTGACTATAGCCTGAGGTGATCCCTGCGCGACTCGACCCGGCCTGAAAACTGAATGCCCATTCATATTCCTACCGCTTCCCTAATCCCCTCGGCCTCAGTGAAGACTTTTTTGTCGGATAGACTTTATGCCGCGCGACCTGGAGAAGCACAAGATGGCTTGGAGACGGCTGACACTGTATTAAAACGTAGGGGTTGCGATGATACTATGATGGTGGCTGTGTTGTGATATTACTCCACGACCGGCGATGGTGGAGAAAATATTCAAGCGGTCTTGCATGAATGCGTTAATAAATGGCGACCTGTACTCACCATCTTATGGTCATTCCCCACTCATCTTTATCACCAGTTTATCCCATGGCAAACAGAATGGCATTCATCAGAGCCGTCATTGTCATTTTGCTTGCTGCTTGTGCAATTGCTGCTCCGGGATCTGGGGTCCGATTCGGGGAAAGAGCCTGCAATTTGTGAGTCATGCAGTCATGCTTGGCCAATACATACTTTCCACAATCTTGACTGAATTAACGTACTAGTGCGTCATGCAAGGTTCAAGTTCATGTCGTGAATGATGGTGACCATTCAATGGCGTAGATGAGGCCCTTGTCGCATGTGATGGTATAGTTTGCTCCTTGATTCCGTGAGGCGACGTGTCTGATCTTGTGTCTGATCTCCTATGGCAGAGGCACCGAACCAACGAAGTCGCGAACATGTAAGTCATCCCCTAGCTATTTTCGCGTGCGACGAGCTTGATAACAACGCCTGACAGTGTCCGAGCCTCCTGAATTGTTTTATTGTGTCGTTCGTACCATTGATGGGCGAAGCGATTCTGACGACGTAGGTTTTTATAGTAGTAGTAATATTAAAAGCGACGGAATCGTAAATCGTAATTTAGCTCGAGAAGAATGTCAATTACTTATGTTCTGTCAACTTCTGTGTCAGGAAGTTCCTTCCAGAAGCGAAGATAATATCCTCCCCAGGTAAGCTGCCTTGAGCCAGTTCAAGCCACCACAGTCAAAGCAGAGCTGAGGCACAGATGAACTAAAACGAACAACTTGAAGGCCTAGCAGAGACACTTTACTATAGTTGGCATACGCCGTGTTGGGCGGGCTAGCCTGGGTGCAGTGTGAGCTTCGTACGCAATCAGCTAGGAACATAACTTCAAGTTGACACGAATTTAAACTCGAGATGACATCATGACACGGGCAATGTCCATTCGAACTCACGTGCGTCTTCGTTCATTGCGACGTCTAATTTGCGCTTTGACCGAGACTGTGCTAACTATAAGTATCCCTTGTTGTTCTCTCGCGTCTTCTACGTGAAGACTGTGGATGATATAAAGCCAGCCGTCACACTGCCGTAAAGCGTTCGTTCCGAGTCAGACCCCCTCTCCGACTTCTTCTCTTCGATATGAGCGTCGCTTTCGATGTCGACCTCGAGTTGGTCATTTATCCGGGAAGCGTGTCGAGGGAACTACGATTGGTGCACTGACGACTCTTGGCACGACGTCTGAGCACGCTGTTGAGGAACCATAACCAGATGATTACGACTTCGTTGATGATGACTACTATGGCCGGGGGACCACAAGCAGGTACGAGCACCCACGGAACGTGTTCACTCGTACAGCTCACGCCAAAGTTGTTTCTCCAGATGCGTCCGGTCCAACGCAAGGTTATGCCAAACTAGCTGATCATCTTACTGTAAACCCTTGGCACGAGCGACCAGACAAATGAGTCACGTCATCACTAAAATGTGTTGCCCTATACATGGGCCTAGGAATCCATTATGTAGTATAGGAATTGAATATAATATTCTGAAAGTCCATGTATAGGTGGGAATATTTATGTCAGCAATATATTGACCACCTACGGGACGCTACTTTTGAAAAAACCCTTATAATGTCTGTAAGGATTGCCAGGCTTGCATTGGATCGCTACCGGACAACTACAATGGTATAGTGTTACCAGATTGTGACCAAAAATATATATTGTCTGAGCTCCACTTGTACTTTATGCTTTACTCAATTGTCTTATTTACATCTTGCTATCAATTGTTTTCAGAGTCTCGCCTCTGGCAGATTTGAACTCACAACCTCTGGATCACTGTCTCACTAGTGTTACTACTACACCACTTGTCCTGGTGATACACATTCCAATATATCCTACTTAATTAGAAAGGCAGGAAATCAACCACTTGCGCATTCCCTATGGGCCTACCTCTGGGGTCAACCACTTCCGCCCTCGCCGCTATCATCGTCAACCACTACGCCAACTCCACCATTGTAGCTGCTGCAGTCATCATGGTGTCATCAGCCGTGGCATCGGCATCAGTATTTGTACGGGTTGCTTGACGGGGGTTGTACCACCTGGCGCCTGGTGGTGCCACCTGGTACAACCCATAAAGTTAGCAATTTGGCAGTTGCACAAGCCATGTCTAATCCTTCAAAAAGTTTTTTACACAGCGATGACCAGCAAGCAGGACAAGTTCAGAAAGTCAAGGAAGTCATACAAGTCCAAGTATTAGGCATATCATCTAAGTTAAATATTTGTCATATTATATTTGTCACATATTTGTCATATCATATTTGTCATATCATATCATTAGTCATATGTCACATCAGGTTTGCAGCATAAAAATATTATTTTATTCAGAATCAAGCAAATACATGAGTACTAGTACAGTAGTCTAAGGCGCCGCAAGTCCCAGTCGTGACAGGTCGTGACGTGGCACGTGGGGCTTGCCATGTCGCAGCGAGCCGGCGTGGTGGTAGAGTGGCGCGATGGGGCTTGTAAGTGTGATGGTGGCTGGGGTTGTGACGTGGCATGCGTGGCGCTGTGTTGCGGTGGTGTTGGGGCGGGATCGGGCGTGGCGGGTCAGGTCGGCATGCCAGTGGAGTGGCGCGGTGGGTGGTGGGGCTGGGCCGTGTTGCTGGCATCACAGTGATCGCGAGGTCTTGTGCGCCGTGTTGGGGTCGCGCCGGGGTGGTGGTGGCGTGGCGTAGTTAGCGTGGCATGGGCCGGGGTGGCTGTGGTGGCGCCTGGGTCGTGACGAGGCATCGTGGGGCCTGCACCGTTGAGGTGACGGCGCGGCGTGGTGGTGAAATGGCGTGG
>JAKEYF010000365.1:0-55643 GCA_021527775.1 Lactarius sanguifluus | reverse complement strand
GTGTTCTATGGGTAGCTTGGTCTTAATGTTGCGTTAGGTCCGCCTAACGATGCTCGACTTGAGCGAGGACAGAGTGGCACGATGTACAGGGGAGGGGTGACTTAGCGGGCGTGAGTACGCGTCCTTGCAAGGAACGCGACTGCAGTGAGCACTGGGGCGAGATCCACCAGGCGTATATGCTGACGAGCGATCTCCCGTACTAGGGCGAGACGCGAGACTTGGCAGAAGGCGAGAAGGATACTAACAAGGAGAGGAGAAGGCAGAAGCGGCGTTAGGATTCAAGAAGACCAAGCTAAGGAGCTCGGTCTTCGTACTGCCCACTAGATATACAATTGACGAAGAGCTTTGAAGCTCCTCCTGAACGTAAGGTACCCAGTAGCCATAATAGCTCGAACCCTACTACGACTGTCCTAGGTATGAGTCAAGTCCGTACTACGAGACATGTGATAACCACCACGAGCTGACTGAGACGACTGTCCCTGACTAATACTAGGGTAGTCAGAACCCCGTGAGACTGCAGTCCGTACCAATGAGTCCGATCGCAACACCACAGGTAAGCCAGCTCATTGGCCCAGGTCCAAGCAGTGCGACGAACGCAAGAGCAATGCAATACAACAAATTTCATGATCACGGGTCCATCTTCAGCCCATCAGCATTCTCAATTCATGACAGCTACGTGGCCATTGGCAAAGGAGTTCGTGAAGGCTGGCATGCAGGGAAAATCAAACAAATATTCACTCATTCCGTTCTGCAACCATCAGAGGTCTACTTTGTGATCCAGAGGTTCAAAGAGTTATCACCACAAGTGGCATCATGTGACCCATATCGCCAATACCCTTTGGTGGGAGGTCGCCTCTACCACCCCAAACTTGAGGAGGAACTCGAGATTGTGACATTGCAAGAGATTGTTGCGCACTTCGCTTATACTCCGCTTGAAGAGGTCTTTGGCTTTCTGTGCTTCCATGCACTGCCTTTAGATAAGGTACCACCTTCATCATGCCATATGATGAGTTGTTAACTGAATATTCTTTTAGAATTGAGTCCAAGTTGTACATGGTCAATATTAGGAGGAGGAAACTGCAAAAGCAGCAGGTGATTAGAGTGACTTAGATACAGGGGCTATAGGTTTGTGCATCAACATAGATGAACCCCCACCTTCGATGCCATTTTCCCTACGATATAATTGTTTTCGAAAACATGAATTTTTTACTGTGATAAACACGAGAGCCACATTTGTTACCCACTTTGCTTGTACTTAGAAGTGTTCCTGGCTCGGTGACGAGCTGGCCTCTCACCTCCTGGCACACCAGAAGCGATCAGAAACAACTAGGGAGCTTAAATACATTGTGTAAGGACTTTATAATGTGTCTGCCTTCCGTTAGAAACAAACACGAGTGATATCTCAACTAAGTACAGGACAAAAAGGACTGTCCTAACAAAGAAGGTATCTAAGGATCGTGATGCGAGACCATCCTTGTGTTCCATTTCCACTGGCCGCACGTCGCCAGAGCACTCTCAGTACACAACAAAGCATGATATGACCACATTGCCCAATGCCGAGGCAACTCCCACATGAACACACACCGTATTTCAACAGACCGCTCTCAGTCAAGCTTCTTCCAGTGTTTTTGGGGTGTTTTCAGTGTCTGAAATTGATAGGCCATTGTGCTTCTTCATGGCATTGATAATGGAAGTGGCGTCAGGGACGTTGCCTCGTGTCCGTGATCGGTCTCGGGCGCTGTTGCTGAGGCTTGGTTCGAAACAGAACAGTTCTTTATGCTAGTGCCTGAGCTGCCTCATGTAGGTGTGCTGGTCCAAGACTGGTATGTACGAGTGGAGCTAGATGATGAGGTCGGCTATTGTCGAGAAATTGACTAGTAGGACCTGAGGGATAAGGCGGCAAGATCGTGAGGAATATGAGTTTTAGACAATGAGGCTAGTGTGTGGTGATGGGCCCGGGGAAATTAGACAACGTGGACAGGGGTAGCACTGAAGAGGGTAGTTAATGACCGTACAGAGATATGTATACATCAAGGTAGACAGGCGTGTACCCAAGCACTGGCAAGAGGGATTCGTTAGTGGGGATAGTGAGATTCCGAGCGGCGGTGACGAGACTGTCAACAAATCCACATCGCAGAGACGGTTGGGGAGGAGGAGATTTCGTAACTAGAGTGGTTCAGCAGCTAGAGCAAGAACTGGAACTGACTCTCTGGGCTGCGGCGGTTAGAGACATGAGCCTGACGGGACACGAGCCTGACGTCAATCGATGCAAGCTCAGAGGTTCAACGAGATGACATTGATAAAGGCAGGCAGAGTCCGACATGACATGTGAGGCCTGTGAGGCCCTGAGCTAGGTAGACAGCAGGTACGAAGGGCAGGTGGTAGCAGATCTAGACACGGAGAGTCAGGGGCTCAGCACTCAGTGCTCGACACATGGCACCAGCACCGGCACCAGATCATGCGGTATAGCTTCAGATGGCGCCCATATCAAAAGCACAGAGGGAAGTTTGGGGTGACACGGACTGGGTGGAGAAACAAACAATGGCAGAGTGAGGTGTAAACGCTGTGAGCAGTTATGGGAAGGAAATGTATATCTCAGCATGTCAATGGTGCTATTGGTTCACCTTTCAGTTGGCGATACATGCCACTTTACTTTCACCATAAAGACACATATGAGTTATATATTTCAGCAGTGTGCAGTCAACTGTTCCGAGTCTATCCTTAACCTCCAATTCCTTCCCAAGTTCCCCAGAAAATCGCAAGCATGAATCTAGTGTTTAAAAGTTCAGTCAGGTTCGGTTTTTTGCTCTTTTTTCAGGTGACTGAACCCTGACCAGTTCACTAATATGAAAATTACATGCAAACCTGACTGAACCTTTGGTCAGGTTTGGTCAGGGTTTGGTCAGGTTACTGGTCAGAACCGGTTAGAACTGGTTTTTTGGGGGTAACCTGACCTGACTTTTGCAAATCTCAGCGAACCTCTGTGAACCTGACTGAACCTTTGTGAACTCTTAGCGAACCTGACCTGAAGTCAGGTCAGCTGCAGTCAGGTTCCAGTCAGGTTCCAGTTATTTGCAGTTACCCTGACCTGACCTGCGAACACTACATGAATCGGTCAGTCTCCTAAACTCTAATAATCTCAATTGCGTAATTGCATGCAGAGTGTATTTTCACACTCGCCAAGTCGGGTTTCGGGTGTCTTGCTCCTGTTACTATTGGGACTTTGATACAAGCACACCAAAGAAATTGGCAGTGGTAACCATTGCAGAGCCAAGTGCAGGGTGTTGTTCGTATCGCATTTCTCCACACATCGATGTCCCTCACTTCCAACTTAGTTGTCTTTGAAGTCATCATAGCTGATGAATTTGCGGATTACATTGCTTTCCATGACCAAATACATGAAGAGTGGGATTACATCCACATGCCGGTGTGTGAAGTCACATGTCACATACGAGTATAACACTGCTTACATGACAAATACCAGGAAACGTTGACCTTCGCTTGGGCTCTGGATTTTGACAGTGGCGTATGCTATGAGCTGACCTTCCTGAATGAGGCAGATTTCTGGTGTTTTTTGTGGCATATGAGAAAGCCTCTCCCACAAATAGTGGCATGAAAACAAGCCACGGGCATGTAAACTAGCACTAATTAGATATCAACCTGTCGTGATGTTTGTTATTATATTTTTTCTCGATTGGTAACAAGCCATGGTGTCACCAGCAGTTGTACTGAGGTCAGGTCAGGTGACTGGTGACTGGTGACTGGTGACCAGACATATGTGTGTGCTTTCCCATTATGGCTAGGAGCCTAAGGACGTCCATGACGTCATCCCACACTGCTTTGGTCGCACCCCTCCTCCAAGCGACAGTCCTCAGTCTTTTCAAGCCATGCACACTATCCCCACACACCACCCCACTCAAGCAACCTTGACACGCTGTCTGGTTGCGAAGGTGGGAGTGTCTGCTGTCCCTCCCCTTCGACCTTGCTCCAATTTGGACGTTCTACAGTAGCCAGGGCATACAAGAAGGCTCAGAAGATTTTTGTGGTCCTGCATTGGTGTATCAGTTTCGTTGCAACTTTCTCATCTTACCATTTACTGGACCAATCCTCTGTTTGTCGGCATCAAGGTGAGTTCCTTCGTTCTATTCTATTCTATGCACGACACACAACTGACTCTATCTAAGTTCTCAAGTCACCATCTTTGACGGGCCATTCGAGGCTTGGTGCTACGGAGCGACATTCTGTAACACCTCCTCCGCCGTCGCCCTCTGAGGGCCATTATGCCTCCCCGCTCCTACCATTGTTACAGAGTTGCAGTGGGGTGAGCTGCGTCTGGATGCCTTTGGCACCTGCGCAAGCGTTGCTGGATCTTAACTTGTTGTGGCTGGTCCTGCTGCCCCTTGCGGGCAACTGCTAGTACTCGCCTCCTTATTGGTGGTCAACCCTGATTTTGACACCACTGGGGTGGTCGGGTCAGGCAAGAGGAAGGCGGAGCAGGGCGGGAGTGGCAGGTCTGTGTTCCTTCAACATTGTGAGGTAATGTTCCATTTGTCGGTGTTGAGATGAGTATCGCTACCATATACCAGGAGTGCTTCCTTACTTGTTACTCCCACCTGCCATACTAGTACATCTCCAGGCTGGATGCTATGGGATGATGCTCTGTAATCCCTCTTCCGCCGTCATCCTCTGAGGACCATTACTACCGCCTACCATCGTTGCGGAGGTGCAGTGAGGTGAGTTGCATCAGGAAGCCTTTGGTACCTTCACACACGCTACTGGCTCATAATTCGTATGGCTAGTCCTGCTACCTTCAGCAGGCAACTGTCAGAGCTAGCGATTGAATAATCGCAGACTTCTCACGTGCCGGTCAGAATGGACCGCTCTACCGCAAGTCAACTTCAAACTCCGATATCTTTACTTTAAAATGTCATTTTGTGTCTTCTCTATTATTACAAATAAATACAAAATAAATAATGCGTAAACAACGTGTTTTGGTGTGGAATTGTGGAATGCGAGGGAGGGGGGGAAACAGCCCCAATGCCCTCCTCGTCCTCGTCCTCCTCCCCCAACATGTCTGAATCCGCCACATTTGAAATCCCCGTCAGTCCACCCATTACCGAAAACCTTCACACGTTCCGGACTCCCGGATCTGACAGGCAGTTAACCGAAGACCCCACTACATCAAACCGGTATGGGAGCATTACGCATGACCGGAAGCACGGGAAGATGACACTTGAGTGGGCGAATGAGGAGGAGTTCCTGGCTTGGCTTGCAGCTGAAGAGTCGGATAAGACTATTGAGCTAGTCGTGAGTCATGTCGCGCATTCCGATTCGCCGCTCTGGTGGGCCCAATGTATCCTGAAGTGCTCGTGGGAATGGACGGGCGGCCATAGCAAATCTGGCGCCACTGCATCCGAGGGGCAGGACAGGAAGATCCCATCAAAGAAGACTGGTTGCCGGTGTCGGCTAACCATCAAACTTTATCGGCACACTGAGACCATTCTCGGAAAGTACGAGAACGAGCACGATCACCCACTCGGCGATGAAAATCTGCGATTCACCTGGCTGTCAGACAAGACCAGAGACCTGGTCATGGGGTTAGTTCACATTGGGGTAGATACCAAGGCGATTGTGAGTAATGCCCCTGCCGCCTATCCCGATCCTGCCGCCGTTAGTTGACAGTATACCTACTAGCTGAAGCGCGTGCGCGAGTCTACTAAGCAAACAGATCATGATCATTACATTACAATGCGGGACATCAATCGCCTCCGCCAGATCGTCGAGAATGAGGACATCCATCTTGATGAGAATGACGCGGTCTCGATCAAAGTCTGGGCCACCTGGCTCCAACAAGATGGTGCCAAGGTAATCTTGAAGGATAAGATCGACGTGCCCCCCCCAGGATCTAGACAATCTCCAGATAGCTTTATCATGTGCATACAGAGCAAGTTCCAGAAGTCTCAATTCGGGGAAATCGGAAATAATTTTATTTCTATTGATGCTACCCACAACACTACACAATATGTTGGGCTGCAGCTGTACAGTCTGGTGGCCAGGGATTGCTGGGGACATGGTACGCGTTGTGTCGCTTCCGCTTATGAAATTCGCTAATTCCGTTTGACAGGTGTCCCTGTCACCTGGATGCTGTCGTCGAGCGGCACAGAAGCGATGGTAGAATTCTTTCTTAATTTCGTAAAGACACATAGCCCCGACATAACGCCCGTGATTATCATGAGCGATCGCGACAAGGCACAGATGAACGCAATCAATACCATATACCCGGAATCAAAATTGCTACTGTGCTGGTGGCTCGTGCTACGCACGATCCGGATGCACTTCTGCACGGAAGAATTCCCGAAAGTTTGGGAATGCATCTGGGAATGGGTGAAGACCTCGGATCAGGCAAAGTTTGATTCTATCTGGGAGTGGATTCAGACCAATTCCTCGGTCCCACAGAGCCTGGTAGATTATCTCAAGACATACTGGATGAGCATTGTGCCGCTTTGGTCAGGAACACTAAGGCAGCAAAGGACGATCTATCAAGAGGGGGACACCAATATGCTTATTGAATCGTAAGAAATCTTATCGGACCAGAGATCAGCGAGATCGCTCATTATCTTTGTCATTCTAGTTATCACCATGTACTCAAATCGCACTGGCTAGATGGGAAAAGAAATTGGCGTGCCGACCACCTGGTTCACACGCTAGTGGTCGATATGCTACCTCAATACGAGATCCGCGCTCTTCGGCAGAAAAAACAATTTGAAGGTGCAGATCTAGCCAAGAAGCGGCGCAAGGAAATTTTCGTGCGAGCACCAGAAATGGACGCCGACTCCATCCAGTGTCTCGGTAACGAGCGTTTCTATGTGCAATCACTCTCGAACCTGTCGAAGATGTATTTGGTCGATCTCGGCAAGGACACTTCATCGGACCTGTCAGACAATTACCTGATCAAATATGGCAAGGACGAGTGCGACTGTCCGGACTGGCCCAGAGCCCGGCTATGCAAGCACATCGCCGCCGTCGCATTTCTCTTCAGATGGCACTATTCAGATCACGTGCGCAGCACCAGAACCTGACTGGCCTGAACCTGAGGTCTATGAGAGCCCACAAGACACACAGAGCGACGCAAGCCCACCCTCCAATGCAAGCGCGGCAATTTTGGAAAATTTAATTACAGTCTCTAGGGAATACCTAAGCGATGGCCCACCTTCGTCGCCAGGGACCGTCCAGAGTCTTTGGCTGGTGGAGTCGCATCTCATGGCGGTAATTCAAAAGTCGCGCGCTTCCCAGAGTCCACTCCTGGATAGGGAAGGCCTCCCACCTAACCAGCGTACCTGGACCGAGACCGCTGAGCGAATGGGGGCAAAGCGACAGAAGAGATCGCATCCCACCAACAATTCATCGCCCGGCGCCCCAGCAGCAGAACGAATCGGGAAGCTCAATTGCAAGCAACCCCGCGTGAAGAACACCGACCCCTACAGCGGAGGGCTTCGGTCTGGCAAGGACGCTGCCCCAGACGCGCGGACCGCAGCCCAGAACGCGGACGCACGTGCCTGCGTCGCTACCATGAGTGATTGCCGCAGAGGCGCCTCCCTCCCAGCCCACCAAACGGCGTCGCAAACGTGCTAGTACCCCGCCGCCGCCCCCCTCTTCCATGCCTGTGCCAGGGCCCTCGGCACCGCTCGCGTGGTACCCCAACGCCGCTTACTCCTCTGGTGCATATTCTCAGGTCCCGTATCACGCGACATATCCTATGTATTATAGCCACTTCCCCCAACCTTACTACCCCAGCACACAGTAGATTACACACTAGAATACCGACTTGTAAAAAAACGCGTACTTGTTTTGATTAGTTAATGTAATTCCTTTTTTGTGCAATCACCTGACTTGAGCCAAAAAGCGTTCATGTAATCAAATTTATTATCTAACTATTTGACTTTACTTCGATTGTGTAATCAAGAAAACGAAGTGTTGAAGTGGAGACTTAATTCGAGTTTGACGGGAAAGCGGACTGGCGCGTGGGAAGTCTGCGAAAAGTACGCAACTGTCAGAGCTCGCTGTCCTTATGAGGGGGTCATTCCTGATTTAGCACCACATGCCAAGTGGGTTACTTTTCACAATGCACAGCTGAGTTCTAAATATCGTATGCCTGCATTTCCTTGTTGACTACCGATTCCAGATATAAGACGACCCATGTGTGCTCGGGTGGCATGGGGACCTAAACCAAATTAAAAGACCAAGTTTTTTGTTTCAACCAACCATTCAGGATTCCGGTCCTGCCACCCCCTTGCACTAGTTCACAGACAGCGATAGCACACACGAGGACATCATGGAGGACGGCAAGGAGGTGTGTCTTACTAGTACACTAGCGGTCTTATATGGATCCTAGTTCGGCATTCACAGGTAGTGTGGCACATTTCATACCCTAGAAAAATACGCCGTCGATTGAATGTAGGGGTGAATGAGATGGATGTCCAATTTTCGAAAGTACAGACGGAAATGTTTTGTGAGGATAACCATACAAGTGAGTTGGCTGTGCTTTCAGTTGTGTCTTCGAATTGACAGGAATGACCGGTTGACAAGCGATACAGGCAGAGATGTCAACGAGTTATCACCAAACGAGTCTACTCGCGAGTGTGACTCGTTTGTGACGAGTACTCGTGCCCGCGAGTACTCGTGCCTGAATACTCCCGCGAGTACGAGTTAACCCTTTCCCGAGCGCGAGTACTCGCGAGTACTCGTGGTAATACTGGCATCAATCATGGTCCCAGCTTTTGGTTTATTATTGTTTTGCAAATGGTTATTTCTATGGAGTTTATACAAAGTATCTAAAGGCTACATAGCTCGCCATCCGAGTCGTCGTCGCGGTCGCTCGTTGTCGTTGTCGTTGTCGTCTGCAGCGGCGGCGGCGTGGTGGGTCTTGCTGTCGCTGTCGATGGCGGTCGATGTCGCCCCATTGCCGTAGTCGAGTCGACGGGCGTCGCTCCATCGTCTTGTCCGTCGTCGTCGCGTCGTCCAAGGCGTCGTGGCCACCGCCGTCTTGCTGTCCCTGGTACATCCCGTCGTCATGGTCGACGGGCGTCGCTCCGTCGTCGTCGCGTCGTCGTCGGCGCTGCCGTCATTGCTGTTGCTGATGGTGGTATTGTTGCAAGTGAAGTGCACGTGGGTTGGCCCAGCCTGCGGGCCGGTCCGCATGTAGCTGGCAATTACCGGGCGTGGGCGTGGGAAGCTCTGTGCTTACTGGTGAGTTGCTTACACATGCGTTGCTTACCATCAACCATGCCTACGACCACGACCGCGACGGCGACGACGGCAGTCGCAGCCACACGACGATAAACAAACCCCCGCCGGTGCCCCAGATGGGTCGACCACGGCGTCTAGCGGAGTGACGACACACCAGCGGCGACCGTGACGGCAAGGCAGGTCGAACAGGACGACGACACGACGCCGACAACAACAACAACAACAACAACGACGACGGTCTACGACGACGACTGTCCACGACTACTGTCCACGATGACACCGACAGCGGTGGGGGCAACGACGCGGCAACGATGTTAGCGGCAGGGGACAGCGACGCTGCGGCGGGCATTGTAGGCTTAGGATATATAGTACCTTGTTTGTAGTCAGCTATAGTACCTATATTACACAGGTGGCAGATCGGAAGTGATAAAACTAAGAGTACTCGTTTCAAACGAGTACTTGGACAAATCGAACGAGTACGAGTACGCGTACTCGCGAGTACTCGCGGCTCGGACGGGTACTCGCGGCGCGAGTACGAGTTTTCGTCCAGGGGATTCGGCGAGTACTCGTGCTCACGAGTACTCGCACCAACGAGTACGAGTCGAGTACGAGTGCCCTCTTTGGAAATTCCCACGAGTACTCATACTCGCGAGTATAACTCGTTGACATCTCTAGATACAGGATGATGTAGATTCAATAACGACGTTGGCTGCAGCACTTGTAAGTAAAATTAGGGTGACGTCCTCTAAATCCCAGGCCATGTCTGTTGGGAGCAGTGCTGGGGAAGGCGATGATATCACGGCATTATCGAAGTCCTCCCAGCTATCTCTGGTTCGTCTGGTTCGTCATCAACCCTTTATTCCTTGACATTAACCCAAGTACATCACTAGCATCACAAGTAACGCGTATTCTGGGTACATAGTCACAGCGTAAGTTTTTTCCAAAGTCTGACCACACTGTTGAGGCACCTTACAGCATGCAGAGATTGCAGGTCGGCTATCCTTTTCTCGTGTGGCAATAGTGGCACTGGATCTCCTAGCTATGTAATGATGACCATAGTACATACGGCTACGTTTGTTGTTTCAGGCTTTGTTTGCATTATGTCTATAACCTCTACAAGGCTACCTGATAGTATTGTGTAGGTCTAC
The DNA here is from genome assembly GCA_021527775.1 of Lactarius sanguifluus. Classification (NCBI taxonomy): domain Eukaryota; kingdom Fungi; phylum Basidiomycota; class Agaricomycetes; order Russulales; family Russulaceae; genus Lactarius; species Lactarius sanguifluus. The sequence goes on along the minus strand of JAKEYF010000365.1, from coordinate 45,249 downwards.
TACTGCAGTGGTGGCAGTGGTTACCGTGACTGTGACAGCGATCGATTGACGTTGTGCATGTGTCAGTGCACGTGCCTTGCGCTGAGTCTCAGCGCTCAACTCATATGCGTATATCAATATGCCTTTGTTCAACTGACCCTCGTTTCCTTGAAGCTTACCCACATCATATGGCCCAGCCACTTGAGTACCAGGAGCAATATCACCAACCTGTGCATGAAGCTAGCATCACCTGCATGTCGCTTAGTCTCAACAGACATCGGCTTGTAACAGGCAGTACGGACTGCACCGTGCTCATGTGGTCTGTGCAGTCAGGTCGTGCACTGTGCCGCATGAAGTCACATTCCCCAGTTCTCTCAGTGGTCTGGCTGAGGAACTCAAATGGATTTTTGTTCAGGTGCAAAAATGGTATGATGGCATCTGTGGATATCAGCAAGGTATGAGAGTTAGTCCCACATGTCTTGAGTTCAAGTGAATGCTGAGTATGTGCAGTGCTTTGTTAAAACAACTTTCTTCAAGGGACATAGCATTCCCATTCACTGTTTGTCCCCCAAGTTCAACGACCTCTTTCCAATCTCTGGGGCCATGGATGAAGTCAAGATTTGGAAGCGTGAAGTGCGAGCTGTTGAGCAAGGTATTTTTGTTCCCACATATTAAGCTTATGTTCAATTTCGTTTTGTTTGTAGTGGAATCCTGGGAGCTGAAGGTCAAGCTGCCCCCCCCGAGTGTGCTTGATCTCCACTGAGTAGTCGAGGTCACATCTGTCAATTGGCAAAGTCAAGACACGGGTACAAGTGCATCTCTCGCCATTGTGTCATATAGGCTGCACGGAATTTTGTATGACAATATTTCTTCGAGACTGCCCACGAATTCTCATATTATTTGTTAGATGCTGGGACGTGGCAGGTATGACAGTGCTATGGCAATTTCCCATCGACGAGTGGTAAGGGGAACGTTCACGAATGCAAATATTGTCACCATCTGAACGTGTAATGGCAGTGCCACCCTCTCCCTATCCCCTGACAGGAGGCTTGTGGTGACCGTTGATAAGACAAACAACTTCGAGATATGGGACTTGAAGTCAGGCGCGGTCCAGAGCCTGCAAGTGCGAACTAAGTCTGCTGTAAAGCCCCATGGTATATGTGACTTGAAAACAGGGGCTACAACCTCGCAAGGGGAAGGCCAAATACGGTTGTCAAGGCTACCTTCTCAGCATGTAAGCTTTGCCCACAAAGGTTTTGCGGTGGCAGGCATTGGCGGTGACAACAAGGTATTTGTATGGGATGCCGAATGTGGGGATTAGTTACTCTGTTTGGAACATGGCAGTAAGTATATTTGTCCTCGAGCAGAATAACACTGAATCGAAACACAAACACTTTAGAGAATTTCAGAGTGGGCGCTTTGGTGGTGCGTTGCATCTAGTGTACATGAGATGACCCTGCTGATGCAATGCAGACAGCTTTTCTAGAAGAAGACGACCGGTTCTTAATAGTCACGGCCACAGAAAATTCTGGGAAAAGTTACATTTTCTTGTGGGTGACAGTCCCAAGGATTGTGATGACATCCACATCATGTGCGTAGTGATGCTGTGGAGGGGTGCAACCATACTGACTTCTTTCTAGCTCCAATCGGAAGCAATCACATTGAACTGAACTTCCCGCAAAATTTCTGGATACATTTGTCTCTTGTGATAGTGGTGGTAGCTGTACTACTCAGATGGTAGTGTATCTCTGTGCCATAGTCCGAGCCTGCTACCTAGTCAAAGGAAATCTCATCTACGCTGCGTAAAGAAATTATACTCGACCCCCTGAAAGAGGCATACTGTTGGGAGAAGGTCGGCTGCAGCGTTGTTGTGCGAGTGTGGGTTTGCTGTTGCAACTGGTGACGCACCAGCACTCACAGTCTGCTGCATACTGGTGCAAGTGGTCGCGCAAGGTTGATCAAGCTTCCTCTTCAAAGTGTTGCTGAATGCCGGTTTTAATAACCAACAACACGACCCACGCTTGGCCAGGTCCTCCTCACTGGTGCCAGCTATGTGTCTTTCTTTTTGCAGGTTGATAATAATGATGTCCATTGTGCCACCAAGATGCAGCAGCAAAGTAGCAGCGGAGCCTCTCGGTGCACGGGTCATATGTGTCGCCCCTGCATGCGCCATCTCCACACACACATTTCCCGTGGACAGCGTGCCCACGATATACCACAGGCTCTCCGCACGGCCCTGCTCGAATAGGTTTGGGGATGTATTTTACCAGTGCGCGTTTCACCTCCCACCCTACCTTATTCTTGGTGTGCTAACTGGCGTGCATGAACTGTGCAGAACAAAGGCACATTGCGCTTCTTTGTGCCAATAACCCCTACAGCACGCGCAGCACCACGACATGCATAAGTCTGGTTTGTGCACACATTCAACATATCATCCGCCATCTATCGAGCAGTTTCAGACATTGCAAGACGCAGTCATTCGTACACAACATATAACCATGAAATGATGTGAACGAAAGTTTACATGCATCTCTGTATATTGATTCACTACCTAAACTCCTCCACTCAACCCAGGACAATTTGAGGCATGGCTCTTTGTCAATGGTCTGTATTACGGAGGACCCACAAAGGGACCGTCCATGTGTCGTTTGGTTGAAAGGCCAAGGTGTGGTTCTTTAGCTTGGGATGGTACGTCTTCTCATTCTCGCGAACCTTTTTTTTGAAGTCAGGAATGAACGTCCAACAAGTGTGAACAGCCCCTCACCTGTTGCCATTGATACTCTGTTGAGCTGTCTTTAGGCACTAAGAGCCAGACTTGGAGAACCTGTGCGCCGTGACGTGCGGAGTAGAATTGATTGATAAACAAGTCTCCAAGCTCCAACTGTATGGTCAAATGCAATACAGGTGGTCTGCTAATGGCTTGTTCATTCCACACCATAAACCAGCAGGTCTTGATGGCCTCTTTCTTAATCCCGGTTATAGAGCGAGGAATTATCGCCCCCTAACCGCGTATACATCGTCAGTGATACACAGTTTTGGTATCGCATGGATTTATAACTCACGTGGGAAGCGCGAAGCCATGCATCATTCTGGACAGTGCCAGTCTTACTGGATGTTCCAGCACCATCCTATCCAAGATATGGACGTCACGTTACATAAAAAGCAGTTGTCTCACCTTTGTTTTGCCATCTTTTGTAAAAGGTGACTCCATCTCTTTGGCGCTACAATCATTCTCGTCCACCTCCTCGAGAGAGGGTAGGTGGGTGGATGGCTCTGTGTCCCCTGTCAGTGGAGGTAGAGATTGGTGTCTAACTTCTTTAAGCTTGTGCTCAGCCTGTGTCGGTGTTGGAGGTAAAGACGAGTAGTGTGTCTGAGTTGATTCCTTGTCCTTGTCTACTTCTCCCAGATCGACTTGCGTCAATCCTGTTGGATGAATGGGCATCACGTTGAAAAATATACATGGCTTAGGGTGGATCAACATCGGCATGGGAGTGTAACGCTCACGCGGGCGTTCTTCGCACGTCATGCGGCTTCTCGACCTAATGAACACAGGGGCTGGCGAACTCCCTCGGTAACAACCGGCGATCGTCATTAACGACGATGGAAACAAGAAGTCGGCGGTCAAGCACGACTTGTAGCGGAACGCCTCACTTAAGGGCAAAGAAGGAAAGGAAGGGAAACTGTGGCTGGTCCGACTCCGAGGCTGCACACAGCTGAGTAGAGGGGGGAAAAGGCTCTATACTCCTACTTCTGGCGTGACGATCCAGAAAGTTAAGCTACCGAATACAAGCTTAACCGTCTACTACTTATACTAGGGGAAGGGGCTTTCAAGCTCCACTTCAACAACCGAAACCCTAATACAACTGATAAGCGATAGCGAATGGCATAACGCCCTCATGACACGAGTCAGAGATAAGAGAACACGCAGCAGATAACGAACATGCGGTGTAACTCTAGACCTTTGGGTCGATCCGGACCCTCTTACTAGACATGGCCTAGGCATCTCGCCTCTAGGCCCCTCCGGACTCTTGGCATCAGCGGGTCACGTGCCGGGATCACGTACCGGCGCCTCCTCCCTAGGTGGTGCTCACGCGCCTCCGGGGCAAACCGTAACAGGAGGGAGAAGTAGAAAAGGTGCGCAACGCTGAAGTGAGCTAGCTTCGCATTATATTGGCACTAACACTGCCTTTGTTCAGTTACACCTGTTCAGTATGGTATCGTAAAGCCACAGACAGCTAACATGGCACCGATGCACTTGGAGCAGATGTGTTAAAGGGTTTGAGGTGCACCAAGTTGCTATGATTGTAGCCTTCGCTATAATACTATACATACGACATCTGCAGCCATGTTATACAAGTACGAGATGTTCTGTATGTCAAGGGCCAATCTCAACATATGTCTCCTGACACGAGACCACTGCTTTAGCCATATTGGGAAACGGAGAACTGGTGGAGTGCCAACTCATATTGATCACCACGTTTCCTTCTGACACCACAACACCACCCATGTTCTGCCTCCCCATGTTCTGCCTCCCCATCTTCCCCCCAGGTGACAGTCCTCAATCTCCTCAAGTCATACACACTGTCTCCACACACCACCCCACTCGAGTAACCTTGACACACTGTCTGGTTGCAAAGGTGGGAGTGTCTGCTGTCCCTCCCCTTCGACCTTGTTCCGATTTGGACGTTCTACTGTAGCCAGGGCATCTCAAGAAGGCTCAGAAGATTTTCGTGGTCCCGCATTGGTGTGTCAGTTTCATCGCAACTCCCTCATCTTAGGGAAGTTTCGCTCTGTTTACTGGACCAATCTTCCAGTTTTTTTTTTTTTTGAACCATTTTATTCCGTGGCAGTACTTAGTATGGACAATCCTCTGTTTGTCAGCGTCAAGGTGAGTACCTTTGTTTTCTATGCACTACTACACGACTGACCCTGTCTAAGTTATCAAGTCATCGTCATCGTCACCGTCCTTGACAGGCCATTCAGGGCTTGGTGCTACAGAGTGACGTTCCGTAACACCTCCTCTGCTGTCGCCCTCTGAGGACCATTATGCCTCCCCGCTCCTACCATCGTTGTGGAGTTGCAGTGGGGTGAGCTGCGTTGGGATGCCTTTGGCACCTGCGCAAGCGTCGCTGGGTCTTAACTTGTTGTGGCTGGTCCTGCTGCCCCTTGCAGGGCAACTGTTAGTACTTGCCTCCTTATTGGTGGTCAACCCTGATCCCGACGCCACTGGGGTGGTCGGGTCAGGCAAGAGGAAGGCAGGGCAGGGCAGGAGTGGCAGGCCTATGTTCCTATCAGGATATTACATTCGTTGTCGGTATTGAGGGTGAGTATCATTGCCGCTCTACCATGTATTAGGAGTACTTCCTGACCTCTCTCAAGTTACTCACGCCGTCGCCTTTTGAGAACCATTATGCCTACTGTCGTTGCAGTGGGGTGAGCTGGATGTCATTTCGACATAACGCGTGGATGTTCCCGAGTATATTCGCCTTATATTTGCCCCTCTCACTCACTACACATTTTCTGCAGGTTGTACATTGCACGCCATATTCACGCACACCTTCACCTACCAGATTACTCCACTTTTCTTATTTTTTTCTCGTCTGAACATCAGTAATTTGGTAATTGTTGGACAGTCAAATTGCTTGGGTGTCGGGTTGTCAGACAGCCAAATACTTTTTTTTGTTTTTTTAATACAATTTTTATTTTCTGGAGTCAGTGACCAGCATAAACTACTGATGCGTAGTCCCTACGAAGAGTTGGTCAAGTCAACGAGTGCACTGTAAGGCCGGCCTTCGGGCTGAGTCCGAAATTGTTCGTTTTCGTATCTTCAATCGCTTCGGCCATGCGGCCTTTTCTCATGTTTCCCTTTCTATTCCCCTTTTGCCTTAGCATTAGCTACAGGTATCTTTTGTATATAATCTTTTACTCTGTGCTGAATATACTCAGCGCTCGGTCGCCCCCCTTTTCCTCTCTCTTAGAGTCTTAGTGTGAATATCCCAGAAGTTAGGCCCAAACGTGGGCACTCGAAGGACATTCTCGCTATCTCTTATTCTTCCCCTCTTTGGCTGCTTTCCTCTAAACTGTTCCTCCACCCTCTGCCCACGTTTACTCACGCACGCGCTTTCAAGCACGTTCAGCACCTGGGAACAAAGACGCTGAGGTTGGAAGCTCAGGCGAGGTGAGTGACCGAGTGACCGACAGTCGGACAGTAAATGTGTCCAAGTGATGGACAGTTGGACAGTCAATGTGTCCGAGTGACTGACAGTCGGACACTCAATGTGTCCAACCTGGACAATGCTGACTTTACAGCCAAATCAGGACATGGATTGGTGTGATGCATATGTGACTTTTTCATGTGACATGATCAGCAGCTGCCAGATGGCGTGGTTGAGGAGGAATTTGACTAAGAATTCCAACTCCAAATCTGGACCGAGGCCAGCCCAGTTTAGGTCACGTGCACAGTCCTCGTGTGTGGAGAGTCTAAGTTTACAATGAATTATTTTGGAAAGTTTATGTCATACTGATCAGACTCTTCTCGGGTTGCATTCTGCCTGGGAAGAGTTTGAGATTAGGTAACAAAGCTTTCCCACCCTTTTTGTGCACATATGAATGTTTAAGGACGATCAGACTCTCCAATGAGAATAAACCCAGAAAGGGAGAGTTTGACACCTCCCTACCAGGAATCCCTCAGGCTGGAAAACTCAGAGAAGAGTTTAATATTTCCCACACAATTTTCTTTTGCCTAATTTTTTGCTAGGGAGATTCAAACTCTCCATTCAAAGTTTAAGTGAAAGTAAACTGTGGGAATTCTTTAACACTTCTCAGGGTTTACTTCAAGTTTTTTTTCAATTCAAACCCTCATTTGTGTGCAGTGTCCTCACATGCCTTGTTCCACAAATCTGCATCAGGGCATGCTGCAACTGCCTATAGCCTAGTAGTAGGACATGGGCTCAGCTGTAGATGCTACACCAGCTTGGATAATGTCAAGGGGATCATCTTCATCTGAAGAGACCACTGCTGGTGTTGGTTCCCTTTGCTGCTTTAGCGATCTGGGATGGCCCATTGCTCCAGCAGCCATTCATCTCTGGGACATCTGAGGCACTGAGGACAAGGAGGAGCAGGAGGATGATGAGGATGGTGAGCTGGAGGAGTTGAAGGCAATGAAGATGAAGGAGGAAGTGAGTGATAGATGGATGCAGGTGTCTGTGAGTGAGCAGGCACTGGAGTGATGCTTGGAGGTGAAATTGGAGGAACAGAGGGCAGATCAGAAGCAGTAGACCCATCTCCCCTAGGCAAGAGCACAGGTATTCCCACAGGTGTTGAAAGCATGACCCATACCTGCCCCCGCACAGGTTACATACCCGCAAACCCGTGGGTTGCTACACAGTGTACCCCACAGGTAATAGCAGGTTGGGGTATTTGTGCAGGTATCTTACTAGTCGAGAGGGAAGAAAGGGCACATTCATGAACAAAACCATGAAGGCTTCTTGTAGCAAAAAGTGAGAATAGAATGTGAATGACTGTTTCTTGCTGCAAGAGATCTTGAACATGCTTTGATTAGACTAGGCCCAGTGAACTTGCAGTGATCACACAGAAAAGGGATGGGAATGGAAGTGACAGGGAAGACAGCAATCTATTGAACACAAACCCGAGAGCCCTATCTACTCATGTACTATACAAGGGCGAGGGTCAAAATGACAAGGAAGGAAGTACAACTTGTCGACAAGTGGGTGGCTGCCAAGGTCCTTTGCTGGGGCACCAGAAGAGAGGAATGGGTGGGGTGCAGCAGCAGGGGAGAGGTACAGCACCCGTGCAAGTTGTGACATGTCCAGGTTGCCGTGTCTGTGTGTGGAGAGTCTGCACGAGTGTGCAGTGTGAGGGCAGGATGTGGGGGTGAGACCAAGGGTGAGATGTGGGTGGAGAGGAGAGCACCAGTGAGGCTTCAAGTTCATTCTGCATGGGTGTAGGTTATCGTGCAAGTGTAACACCACCATGAGCGTTAGTCCAACTTGGACTGCTAAAGGGCATTCACAACTTAGCAAATATTGAGTCACTGATCACATGACTATTCCCATGGGTACATGGCACTTGACAAGGCACATGACCACAAGTATACCAGGACATCTTAGTCACTGGATACACTATCAATAAAGACAACTTGCTCAGATCGAGACAAGTGAACAGTGCACGAGAGACAAGAAGAGAGTGGTGAATTGAAGAAGACCAAGATGGCATATCTTGGTCTTTGTGGACTACTACTTATACACATACGAGGACACTTTAAAGCTCCTCCCAAATCCATACTACAACTAGCAATAATAGCTTGAACCCTATTACTACTGTCCTAGGAATGAGTCATGCCACATTAGCATGTGATTCTGTACAACTACGCTGACTGATCCAAAGTCCATGACACATTACTACTTACTAAGGGGGTCATAACCGCATAGCAAGAGTTCACTTCACATAACATGACATCACCCCCTTTTCAGCTGTGATGACCATGGTGCTGAATGGGTCCGATTCCTCCTGCCCAGCCTTCCTGCACCGACTCTACCCTGTTGTAGAGGTCTGCCATCTCGAGGCAGAACTTGCTACGTGCGAGTTTGCCTTGTGTTACGCCAAGAGCTTGGGACAGGGCATGGAGCCTCTGTTCAATCCGCTCAGCTTTGTTTCTGTAAGCACAGTAATGGTGTAACTCAGCTTTGAGACTCTGGTCTTTCAGCATGTTGACTGCGACATCGGTGCGGTGTTGGTTGTTATGCCCGCCACTAAGGGCGTGCATTTTGGTAGGCAAGTACTGAGGCTTCCCACATTCTCAGACATGTGGCTCAGCATAGAGGGGCTTGGAGTAGGTTTTGTCGCTGTCTACTGCCAGTGCCAGTACAAGGGGATCAGGATTCATGATGATTTGAATGTAGGGGGCTTGCATGGTGACTCCCTGAGCATCAGTAATGGGGAAATGGATGAAGTTATCCCCGCAGTTATGAATGTATCCCATGGGGGCAGCGTGCAAGCTGCCTAGTCAGCATGTCAACATGGTCGTGGAGTGGAGGGGCATCTTGTCAATGAGAACATCACCTTGGTAGAGAGGGCAGCCCACTGTATTGCAGGTGTAGGGCATTTCGTGGGGATTGTCAGAGTCGGTGGCTGTGATGATGAATGGATGCTCATCTGGGTACCAGTCCTTCAGGTGTTCTGGTTGATCGTACACTGCACATGCATCATTGCAGTGAACTGTTCGTGCCTCTTGAGGATCAACGTTCTCCTTGTTGCTGCCCTCTCCAGCTGCTCCAGTCTCCAGTGCTAAGGCTGAGCACGAGTGCACTCATGGGTGATCCAGATCCTTACCCATGAGTATTCTTTTGTTTAATTCTTAAACCCAGATCCTTGAAGGATCTGCCACATGGGTAACCCATACCCATGGATCCCTTACCCATGGGTGCACAGGTACCCATGGGTTATTTCTATAGATGGATCCTCATGGGTACCTACAGGTATACTTATGGGTACCCATGCAGTTGTTTCCTAGATGTAGACTGACAGTGTTCAAGTTGAGCCATAATACTTACTAGTATAAGGCTCATTGCATAGGAATTGGAGTACAATTAGTTATGTAATTCAGAGTATTTAGTCATACAATACACATACAGAATCCCCTTAAGGGATTATTCTGAGTCCACTGGTGATTAGACATTGGGTGACACTAAAAACATAATATTGTGGACACCTCTACAACATTGTGCTGACATCCACACCATAAACCAAGCATTGAATGTCTGTCCTGCCCTTGGTTGCCCTGGGGGACAAACTGCATTGACTGCCTACTGCAGCAGAGGTCTGGGAAAGCTTGCAATCACACTGTGCAGTTTTCCATCATCAGATCCAATCTTGTCAACTCAATCAATGCCTTGAATACAAACCCTTGTACAAACCTCACATACCTTGGATTATGATGCTGCTAAGAGTTGTCTGATTTAGGTGCTGTTGAGTGACCTAACCTCAAGATTCATGCAAGTGAATGATGAGAAGGGGGGAGGGTGAGGGACAACAAGGTCTATTCACTGGCAGCAACAATATGGTTCAAATATAAGTGAGCCCATAGCTACCACAGAGCCTTGGAAAGGGTAATGTTGAGTGCAGAACTAATGAGTGAGGGTTAATAGCAAAGAGCTAAAAGACAAGTTACTTCAGAGGGTGAAGGAAGTCTATGTTATTACTACTACACACCTAAAGGACATGTTCTAGGGGGCCCATCTGTAATTGCACTAGGTGTTCAGAGCTGTTCAGAGCTGTTCAAGGACACTCTGAACAGCTCTGAACACTCTGAACACCTAATTGCATTTACAGATGCTATGGAACATCTATGAGCAAAGGTAGGGTAGAGTAAAAGAAAAAGGGAACTACACTTCAGAGGGTGAAGGAACTTGGTGCCTCTGAAGTGTAGAGGCAAAAACAGCAGTCCTTATATACAAGATGCTTAGATAATAATGGACAGGTAATCCAAACACAATACAGGTGGTCTGTGCACCAGAGGGAGAAATGCCATTGGGGGCAAACAATAGCTGCCTAAAGCAGACAATACCAGTATCTTAACAATAAAAAACAATAAGATTCATATATGACTCTGACAATAAAGATAAACAAATGCAGTCCATACAAGTCCAGAAAGTCTAAATCAGTCCATAAGGGATAGATACCATATTTAGTATATGGGATGACCCAGACTCAATCATATCCCATGAGACATGTGATTTATGTAGTTGCATCTCAACATTGAGGTAAAGTAGAAGAGAGGTAGAAAAAGAGGGAGATGCAGTGCCAGTGGGTGGCATAGGAAATGAGATAAGACATGGAGACAATCAAAATATGGTGAGGCCCAAAAGGGAGGAGACAGGGGAGCCAAAACAGGTTGGCCAAGTGTTATTACCTAAATTTCAAAATTTCATTCACAAAAAGTTCCCCCAAGTCTGTGAGTACCCATGATGGGTATTCTGCCCCCCAAATGTCATACCCAGATCCTTGAGGATCCACCACTATGAGTGGATCTGGATCCATGGATCCTGTTCATGGTGGGTATTCCCACGGGTCAACTCATGGGTAGTGTTTGAAAGTCCGACTTGGTCCGGTTTTTTGCCCTAATTTGGAAAAACCGGACCCAAACCGGTTTTCGTTTTTACAAATTTGCCCTAAACTGGACTGAACCGGCAACAACCGGTTCATTCTGGTTGCAGAATTTTCAAAGACCGGCTCAACTCGGTCCAAGCCGGCTCTTCCAGGGTCAGTCGCAACTGGCCAATGGTCGACTTGGACTGCACAACTGCAATCATAAATGACAATTCTATTTTGAATACTACACTTGATACTACAATACTATAAGTCTACAATAGAGCTACAACGTGTCATCGCCGTCATCATTGCCGCTGTCATTGCCACCGCTGTCATCACCGCCGCAGTTGTCGCTGCCTTCATCATCACCGCCGTCGTCATCATCATCGCCGCCGTCGTCGTCATCAATGTCATCGCCCATGTTGTCATCATTGCAATCGTCGCCTGTGTTGTTGTCATCGCAATCATCGTCCTTGTCGTCGTCGTCGCAATCGTCATCGTCATCCTCATCGTCACAACCGAGTTGTCATCCGAGTCGCGATTGTTGTCTGAGTCGTCCAGTCACAATCAAGTTGTTGTCTGAGTTGTGATTGTTGTGTTGTCCTAGTCACGATTGTCACCAGAGTCGTCCTAATTGCAATGTCATCTAAGTGTCATCTAAGTCAGTGAGTGGTAGTTGTGATTGTCACCAGAGTCGTCCTAGTCGCAATGTCATCTGAGTCAGTGAGTCGTCCTAGTCGTAATCGTTGCCAGAGGCATCCTAGTCGCAATGTTGTCTGAGTCAGTGAGTCGTCATCAAGGTCGTCGTAGTTGTGATCGTCGCCAGAGTCGCCCTAGTCACAATGTTGTCTGAGTCAGTGAGTCGTCATAGCTGAGATCGTCGTCCAGGTCGTCGTAGTCGTGAATCCATCGTTGCTATCGTGGTTGAGTTCTTGTCGTCATTGCAGTTGTTGTCGTTGGCATGGTGATGGCGATGGTTGCAGTGGTGGATGGCGTTGGCCGACTGCCAACTACCGCCGTCGCCCATGTCGTCGTAGCCACTGGCAGTGTGAGTCAAGGCCCGAGGGTATTCCCCACGTTGCTGTTGCCGGCGCCGGGCCAGCAGCCAACACTGGTGTCGTCGCATTGAGGTTGAATCCGAATCATTGTGGTGATTGAGGAAGCCACGTACTGGTGACACGTAACAACTTGTGACGTGTGCCTACCAAAGTCCAGTTAGAAAGACCGGTTAGGGAAGGACCGGTTAGGCCCAACCCTAACCGGTCTTGTGCGGTTGTCCTGGGCATCAAATTCTGGAGAACCGGACCCTGAACTGCCTGGGAAATCATGGAACTGGAACTGGAAGTCTGGTTTTAACCGGTTTCGGTCCAGTTCAGTTCCAGTTTTTGGCAGTTCTAATGACTGGACTTTTAAACACTACTCATGGGTACCTGTGAGTGACCTGGACTCATGCTCAGCCTTAGTCTCCACGCCTTGGCCTCCAACCTCCAATCTCGCAGCATCTTCATCCTCTTCCATTGCTTGCACTCTGGCGCCTTTGGATTCCTGTTCATCCTTGACCCTGTACTCGACTTGTACTGGAAGAGGTCCAGGTGAGGCATCTTCACTGCCTCAGAGAGCTGTACAAAGCCGATCAATTTCAGCTTGAGTGTAGGGGGCCATGTTGAGGTGTTGTCCGTCGGCGCTGAGCAGCCAGTAGGTGGGGGCTGCATTGGGGCTGTCAATGTCGATGACAGGGGTGGCATTGCGAAGGGCATCTTGGACTTCTTCATAGGTAAGGTTGTTGACAAGGTTGGGAGTGAGTGGGGTGCAAGAGGAAATGGAGGAAACAGGTGAGGCGGACATATGGTGATATGAGAGAAGTCCAGGTTGAAAGGATGAGGGCGACTCAGCATTGAGAGGCAAGTTTATAAGTGCTCGTCGGGTCCTTGAAGTCTGCTCGAACTCTGCTAGTGCTTTGTTGGCTGATAGATCATCCTTGTTGACCCACTGATTGTCTGAGTCGGGATACCCCTTCCACTTTACGAGGTATTGCCACTTCTTGCCTCTGCTGAACAGCTGAGTGTCCAGAATGCATTTGATCTTGTATTCCTCTTCTCCATCCACTAGATCCGGCAGCAGGTGTGTGAAGTTTTCTCCATGCATGGGCATCTCACGATAAGGTGTGAGTAAATCAATGTGAAATACAGGGTGAATACTCCACTGTGTGGGAACTTCCAGTTGGTAGTTTACAGGTGATAGTACCTTAGTGATCTTGAAGGGGCCGTGTCTTCATGCTGCAAGTTTTGCCGTTGGTTGATTGGTGCACTGGTGACGTCCTTCTAGCCATACTTGGTTGCCTTCCCAATACTTTGGCATATCTCGGTGTTTGACCCACATGGATTGTGCCTTTTTGATCAGGTTCTGAGCTTCCGTTTGTGCTTCTTGGAATTGCTGGAGCCTTGTGGTCACCTGCAGGATAGGGGACAGCTTATCCATCCAATCAGCATGTGGATCGTATCCCATCATGAGTGAAAATGGCAACTTCCTTGTTGCCTCATGTGGCCAGCTGTTGTGTGTGAATTCTGCCATAGGAAGGTAGTGTGCCCAGTTATCTTGATGCTCGTTGGCCCAGAATTGGAGATACTGTTCCAACCATTGATTGGTTTGTTCCAACTGCCCATCGGTCCAGGGATGGTACACTGTGGATATGTTCTGGTAGATTCCTAGGATGTGGCATAATTCACAGGTAAACTTTGACGTGAACTGGGGGTCTCGGTTGCTGATGATTTTTGACAGTAATCCGAATCTTCAGAACACATGAGTTACGTACAGAGCAGTGGTTTCTTCCACGGTGATTTCTTTGACACATGGTATGAAGATTGATGCTTTGGTGCAGTCATGGTCCGTGACAGTGAGTATGGAGTCGTGTCCCTGCGAGACTGGGAGTTTAGTGATAAAGTCGAGTGTGATCACTTCAAATGGCTTAGCATCGGGGACTGGTACAATGGGTACCAGGGGTGCTCTGGTGGGCCGGTTGTTGACTTTGTGGCATTGGCATTCCACGCACCCTTTCACGTATTCTGTGATGTGTTCCAACATTTGTGGCCACCAGTAGTGTTGTTCAATGATCTGGAACATCCTCTTAATTCCCAGGTGCCCATATGTTGGGGGGTTGTGGTGATTGCTGATGATGTTGCGCAACAATGTGAGATCTCCTGTTACTACTCGTGCTCTGTGCTTGTACCAGGTTCCATTGAACTTCTTGAGCTGGTGAGCATCAACCCACGGGAGTATTTGACTTTCGTCTTGTTGGTGATCTTCAGGTACTTGCATTACCATGGCTCATGCAAATACCTTATCGGGGAGTACTACGACTCCATCATTGTCTCAGTCTCCATGATCATAGTCTGGTCGTTGAGAGAGGGTGTCTGCTCGACTGTTGTTGGTTCCTTTGATGTGATGGATCTCAAAGTCGTACTCCATTAGTTCCAGTACTTCCTGTGCTACACATCGACTTATCTTCTGTGCAGATCTCCAGTGTGTGAGGTTGAGGTGGTCTGAGAAGATTTTAATTTTGTGTGGTGATCCTGCAAGTAATGGTCTCCAGTGTTGAAGGGCTTTTACTATTGCTAGGAGCTCCAGATCATAAATGTTGTAGTTGTGTTCTGCTTCATTTAGTGTGGCGGAATAGTATCCTATGGGTGTCGCTTTCCATCCTTCTTCTTCTGCAGTAGTACTGCTCCTACCATGAAGCCTGATGCGTCTACTTCTAGTTCGAACTGATCTGTGAGGCAGGGATGCACTAGTACAGGTTCTTGAGTGACAAGGGTCTTAAGCGTCTGGAAGGCCCTTTCTTCTTCCATGCCCCATTGCCAGTTGGCGTCTTTGCATGTAAGCTGGTTGAGTGCTTGTGCATGCGTGGTGAAACCACAAATGAAGAGGTGGTAAAAATTGCAGAACCCGAGAAAAGAGTGGATGTCTCTGACCTTTGTTGGGCATGGCCAGTCCTTGATGCCTGAAAATTTTACAAGGTCCATGCAAGTTACCCCCTTTTCAAGGATTACCCCCAGGTAATCCATTCGCAGTTGGTGGAAGAGGCATTTCTCTGGTTTGAAGTAGAGATCGTGATCCATAGCCACTTGAAGTACGTTGCAAACTGTGTCGATATGTCTCTGAAGTCCAGCATTTTTGTGGGTTGCGATGCCTATGTCGTCCATGTACACCCGTATGATAGTGCCTTTTGACTTGTGTTTGGCAATAGTGGGTCCCAGGATTTCGTTCATCATTGTTTGGAATGTCACAGGAGAGTTGGTGACTCTGAAGTACATTACCAGGGGTTCGAAAAGTCTGTACTGTGTTTTGAACGCCACCTTCAGTTCGTCTCTGGGTTTGATACGTATATTGTTATACCCCCATTGGACATCCAGCTTGGTGTAGATATGGCCGTTGCCCAGGTTGTTGATGAGTTCTGATATTAGAGGAAGTGGGTATTGATTGCAGATGGTGCATGTGTTAATCTTCCAGTAGTCTTGGACGGGCCTCAGTTTTCCGTCTTTCTTTTTGATGAAGAAGAACGATGAGGCATATGGCGATTTGGACGGACAGATATACCCCATTTTGAGCTGTTCTTTCAACCATTTCTTGAGCTGGCCGTCTTCCTCCTGTGTCATAGGGTAGACCTTGCAATCGATAGTTGTGGGAGTTCCTGGTTTGAAGTCGATCACATGATCCCATGGTCTGGATGGTGGGAATTGATGTGATGCTTCTTCACTGAATATCTTTGCGAAGCGTTGGTATGGTTTGGGGATCATGGCTGCCACTGTGTTTTGATTAGCAGCTATCGTGAGCTCGGTAGCCATGGTACGTAGCTGGCATTCTTCCTCCAACTCTTGGACTATGTCAGCCCTTTCGTCTTCAGTGATTATCCTTGTGACCGTTGCCTCATCCTCTGTTTCTGCCCCAGCTATCATGGTGGGTGATTCAGATGGATTGATAGATCAAATGACAATGGGGAGCATGTCTTCATGGATTGTGGCATGAGTCCAGCTAATGGTTGGTTTGTATGTTGCCAGCCAGGGGTACCCAAGTACTAAGTCTTTGTTCCCTATGTCAGTAACAAGGAATCGTATGGTTCTATGAAGACCTTTTGTTTGTACATCTAGGTCAACAAAATGAGTGATTGACCCAGCTTTATTTTCTGTATTGTCGATGTTCCATATCTTTTTTGGGCATTCTAGTTCCTGAAGCCCTAGACCCATTCGTTTGGTGAATGTGGGTCTTATAAAGTTGTCAGTGGCTCCTGTAGCGGTGCGACGGCTGCGCTATGCCAAGTCAAGTGAGGGCTAAAGGTGAACTGCTAAGGTAAGCACACCCAACTCAGCGCGGAGACAAGTCACGCACTAACATACAGTCACTGTGGAGATACAGACGCGTGGAGTCTTTATGCAAGAACTCAAGTCTGAGGTGATCACACAGTGGCACATCTGAGTGGAGAACCAAGAGGACAAGTTAGATTGGAGAAAGGTAAGGGAATACAGTGGAATGCGCACCTGAGTGGAGAACCAAGAGGACAAGTTGGTTCCACTCAGGACGCTACAGGGAAGCTTATATACACTACTGCGGCTGAGTCTAAACTGAGTCCGAACACTATTACTAAGTGTACAGTAAGGTCCTATGACTCAGGAGCTGACGTGTCGTGTCTATTAATAGCGTTATCTATGGTGCTGACGTGGCACTCTGTCATAATCGCTTACGAGCGGCTCCACTTGCTGAGTAAAACCTAATACAGCGAGTAAGCGTAAACTACTAAGCACGTTCTAGATCCTTCTAGTCCCTTCCATCCTTATCGTCCAATCGTATGAGTCCGTACTACTAAGGGATATTAATCCCACGATCACGTGCACATGGTGGCAAACACATGTGACTAACGAATGTCTCTGTACTTCGGCCCTTCATATCTTCACTGTATAAATCCGTATAAATACAGAAAAATAGGGAAAATAATACGCATCCATGACAGCTCCAGAGTTGACGAGCCCTTTTATGTCAGCCATTGAGTAACTGGTGCAAATCGAGACTGGAATTCTAAGAGACCAAAAGCGAGTCATGATTACAGAGTTACAATTTGTTGCCCTCACCCAGGCCAATGGGTTCAGGCATCCCGAAAATCCCCCTTCTCCCACAAGTCTTGCAGTATGAGATCCTTGACCTCATCACTCACTCCTCTAACCCCGTCTAGCCAACTGGTGGCCATTTGTTGAGGGTCCATCGCATTTGCTACCTGAGCCCATGGTTCTTGACTGTAGTAGTCTGTTTCCATGCTGCGACTATTGCTTGCTGGACGCCACTGTTGTTGCTGCCTTTGTTTCCTTGGGCGTGTGCAGTTACATGAGATGTGCCTGAGACCACTACAATTGTAGCAGATGACTTCCCTCATGTCCCTGCGAGGGGCGTTTCTGCTTTGTCCCATTCCTCCGTGCAGCTGGAATGGTGGGCATTGCTGATATGCTCCATGATTGGGGTCTCCTACTTCTGCTAGGTGAGCCCTCGATCTGTCTGCTGATGTGTCCATTGCATTTGGGTCATAGTGAGGGGGGTTACAGGGCACATTCCAGGGTGATCCTCCGAAGCATGGAGGTGGGTTAAAGCGAGGCACAGGTCCTTTTGCTGGGCCTTGGGCTGGGGTTTGCATCCCAAGTCGGGCTCAGAGGTGAATGTATTGTTTTTGGCATTGTAGCACCGCATCCTTCCACTCCATGAATGTGGTGGGTCCGTCTAGCTCATATACCTTTGTAAAGAGTTTGCTCAGTAGTCCAGCCATGAAGTGGTCGATGGTTTGTTGATCGTTAAGGTGATAATCAGCCTTCTGTGTGATGTACGGAGCTGAGTCCATGTGAGTTTGTAGGTGGAGGGGATCCCGCAGGGGTTACAGAGGGAGGACAAGGAAGCCAAGTCCGAAGCGTTCACAATGGCGTGAGCCGGTGCAAATGCAAACGGGTGAGGGTGGAAGCGAACAAGACAAGATGAGACTAGTGTTTGGAAGTCCAGTCTCAAGACTGAAAAAAGACTGAGACTGGACCGGAACCGGACCGACCAGGACCGGAAATTACTAAGACCGATCAAGACCGCTAACCGCGGTCCGGTCTCGGTCTCGGTGCGTTGCCGAAAATCAGTAGACCGATGCAAGACCGGTCAAGACCGGGCTCAACCGGTCTTTTCTCTTTCTCGCACTTTGCTCAAATTATACTCCATAAAATTCACAGTGTTACAGTTTGAGTACTAGTAGCCTACATGATGTATCTATCTACACTAGCTACATAAATCTGTCCGAGATGTTTGAATCATATCGCGTTGTCGTTGTCCGAATCGTCGCTGTCGTCGTCTTCGTGGTAGTCGTCTTGTCGTCTTGTCGTCGTCTTAAGGGGATCGTCGTCTTCTTGAAGTGGTCATCGTCGTCTTGAGATCGTCGTCGCCGTCTTGAGACGATTGTCGTCGTCGTCTTGAGGTTGTCGTCTTGAGGTGGTTGTCTTCGTCTTGAGGTGGTCGTCGTCGTCTTGAGGTCGTGGTCATGGTCGTCGTCTTGAGGCCGTCGTCGTCATCTTGAGCTTGAGGTGGTGGTCGTCGTCTTCAAGTCGAGGTGGTCGTCTTCGTCTTGCCGTCGTCGCCTTGCCATCGGCTGTACTGTTGCGGCTGGTTGAGGTATCAGATTGACAAGAAGGACATGACACGGACACGTACTTAACTGCGAGATGAGCGAAGGAAGGATGGGCACAGTCAGTAAGGTGACTAAGACTCCAGGCGCGAACAGAGCTGGCAATCTCCCGGGCCGGGCGAGCACGTTCAAGTTGAAAGCCCGCTTTAGGAAATCGTGATACGGCTTGACTTAGCGTACTCAGGACGGCAACGACAGCATCAACGACCCCACCAACACCACATACCCGAGGTGGCGACGGCGACTCAGCCACAGCGATGGGGGACTGTCCGATGGTGGGATGAAGACGACAAGGCCGGCGACGACCGACAATAGCGACGGCGAGGCTGGCAACACCTTGCCAGTGTCAACTTCAACATCAACACCGAACGACAACGATAACAACTCGGAGGCAACAGACGACGACGACGACGACGACGACGACTCGGAGGCAACAGACGACGACGGACTCGAAGGCAACAGACGACAACTCGGCTGCGACAGACAACGCGCGACGACGGCGCGGGGGGGAGTAACGTCGACGACTCGGATGGGGCGGGCATCTTTAATTAGACTACAGTACATTGTTCAGTAATTAGTACTACATGTCCTTGCTATGAGAGTAGGTTATCTTGGCCTACAAGACTGGTCTTTACCAGTCGCAACCGGTCTCAACCTCAACCAGTTGAGACCGGTCTCGCAACCGGAAAAAACCGACATAGACCGGTCTATGTCGGTTCAGTCCGGTTATTTGGGGCCCAGAAAATTCGGAAGACCGGTCTCGGTCTCGGTCCGGGCTCTCGGGTCCAAAAAAACCGGACCGGACCGGACTTTCAAACACTAGATGAGACGAGAGCGGAATCGAGACGAGAGTGAGACGAAATACAAGACGAGATGAAACTTGCAAACTTGATCCTTTGAGTGCCCGTGGTAGGGCCTGACTTCTGGGATAAGCATGCAGAGTTTAGAGGGGGAAATTGTTGGTGACCAAGTGCTGTCTATTCAGCTAGAAACAAGAGGGTTTAAATACAAGCGAACTCATAGCTACGAGCAAGCCAGTAAGAAGTAGTAAGTAGGAGTAAAGTAAAGGGAATGGTGGCATAGGGGAGGAAATGAAACATGAAATCAATTGATTCAGACAAATGGTACGATCAGGTGAGGCAGTACAAAGGAGCCGAGGAGACAACAAGATATGAGGAACCAAAGGGGCCAGCACCAAGGCTAACGACAACCAGGGTGAAGCGGCTTGACAGCTTCAAAGGAGGGTCTTGAGATGGGCGATGCGACAGAGACAGGGTCTTGAGGACAAAGATGACACGAGGTGTGGGAACGTGTGGCCTGGCTTCGAGTGTCTATGAGCTGATTGTGAGGCAATCGGCGTCGGCATCCATGGCTATGTGAGGCAGTGGCGGATGATGGCGAGGAAGAAATGAGTGGGAGGAGCGGGAGAGAGAGAGAGAGTGTGTGTGTGTGTGTACAGTGAGAGGGAAAGAAGGAATGCGATTGATGGGGAAGCGATAGTGAGGGGCGACACTGTGAGAATGTGAATCCAAAATGGCAGTGAGTCACACGATGCCAGACCAAGGTTGAAAATACCAAAAATATATGATTTTGGGCCCAGCGCCCGAGCTATCCTTACACCTCCCAGGGGGTCGAAATCTTGACTGTCCCCAGTCAAGCATCTTCTAGTGGCTATTTCGAGGGTTTTGGCGGTGAAAATGGTGAGAATGTCGGCGTGAACGAGGGTTTGGACGGGAGTGTCGTGCGTAGTGATTAGGGTGCCGTGTGTCTTTGACTTGTGTTGGCGATCATTTACACATGCTGTAAGCATCGAGGAGGGCCAGACCAAGAAGGGGGAGGGTGAAGGCAGAAGTCCCAAGGCTGTCGCTATGAGGCCGAAGGAGACGAGGGAGATGAAGAAAGTTAAGAGAAGGAGGAAGCGATGGGAACGAGTAAGTGGACGAGAGTGGTTGATATGGAGGAGCAGTTGAGGGTACAGAAGCGGTGTGTAGTGAAACGCCAACTCTTTGACTAAAGGGAACGAGGGAGGGCATGAGGATGGAACGTCGGTAAGCAATGAACGGGAGGAATGAGGTGGGGAGTAATCCAGTGATGTCAGGGGCGCCTGGACTGGGCTGCAAGCACGTGGCGAAGACGGTATTGGAGGTGTGCCGGTCTTGTTGAATACAGAAAGCATGGGGGCAGAGCGAGAGACGAGGGCGAAAGTATTGACTTGGTGAAGAATGTGAGAGGGGGTGGTTACAGGGATTGAGCTCAAAACAGGGAAGGTGCCTCGTGTCCTCGGGTTTCATCTAAAAATGTCCTCTTGGGTCGGGTCTAGAGCCAAGACTAATCCTCCAAGGTCAAACACGACACTTGGGAGGTGGGGCATGTACTGCTTGAGCTGGAACCGATACGCAAAAGGGTCACACGGCTTGGTGGCATTGCTCAGGCTGTTGGCGAAGATTTCTCGCTTGCTGCAAAATTCATGCGTGTGGGCGGAAAGGGTCTTCATGAGATCTGAGAGTGAGGCAACCATGGCGAGGGTGAACACAAAGTGAAACGAGCTAGGCCAGAGCAGGACAGCGGTAGTGGGGGTGAGAATGATGTGTCTACTAGTGGAGCTTCGAGAAATCGAGACGACCGACGTGAGCTTGAGCAGGCTTGGCGAAGGTGGCGCTATGAGGCCTTTTGGAGAGAACTTGAGCAGTCTGGGTGGCGTAAGAATGGTGGAATTGATTGGCGAAGGGGGGCACTCCGGGGAACTCAGCGGGACGGTGTCCAAGTTGACAATAGATGCAGGGGTAGACTCAAGCTCAAGATCGCCTGGCACGAGAGATGGTGACAGTGCTGCCGGTGGTAAATCGGTGATCTCAGGGACGTCTCCAGCGCTTGGGGAAGCAAACGAGGGGGTCGACAGCAGAGAAGGGGAAGTTGGGGTGATCAAAGACAATGACACGTGCTCGGGCTCGGGCTGAGAGTTCATAGCCGAATGTGCAGACTCTAGATCAAATGGCGAAGATGGAATGGGAGATTTGGTGGACGCGGGCTCAGTCTCAGGCTGAACATTCGTTGCCAGTTGCATGGGGGAAGACTCTGTAGTTGACATAGAAGACGAAAATGAGGGCGCGGACATGAGTTTGGAGTCATTGCTAGTGGCTGAGGGTTCAAGCATCATGGAAGGGGGAGTAGAAAGGGGCAACGTCAACAGGAGGACCAAAGGAGTAGTCACGGGCTCAAACTCGGGCTGGTCGGTCACCTCCAAATGCGCAGGTGCAAGCTGGAACTCCGAAGTTGAGAACGAGAACAAGAAGTCGGAGGGACAAGGGTCTGGTGAAGATGTAGGAAGTTCGCTGGGGTCAGCCATTGTCTCTTTCTCCGGGGCGGCATTGTACTCGACTACTCGGAAACCGAAGGTGACTGGAGGGATGTGCTCAGATACTGACTGCTCATGTCTTATGCTCTGAGGCTTGAACGGTTCTTCTTGGAGCCAAGACAGGTAAGGGTCATGATACACAAAGGCCGCGCAGGTGCAGGAGAGAACATCATCAAAGGGGAAGGGATCATCGTAGGGCTGGTAAGGATACTTTGCAAGGAGAACTGGTCGAAGCGTAATGCAATCTGTGGGGTGAAAACTGCACCAGAATGCAGCGTCGCGCTGCGTTTCTGAAAGGTGGCGTGTGTGGGCGATGGGAGTGGTGAGGTTCAAGAATTGCCTGTAGTACTGTAGCACGTCGTCTTCACAGAACATCCGCTTTCTGGATGAGTCCTGAACAAAATCGAGTAGCTTCTCCCTCACAACCAGGTGAGGCGGTGTGCCAAAGATGTCGACTAGGAATTGACAGAAGTGGGACCAGTCACGCGAACAAAACTCATCAACAGATCTCAAGACCTTGCATACCAAGGGTGCCATGTAGCGAGCTATGGTTTCTACTTGCTGCGGGTTGGTGAGCATGCAGCGGTCCACAAGTGATTCAAATTCTTGTAAGAAGGTCTCAAAAGTGCCTTGGCAGCCTGAGTAGTATGGCATGTACTCCAAGCTGGGTGATGGCATTGTCATGTGGCCGGTGCACAGGTCGCTGTATTTGTAGTACATTTCGGTGGTGGGTGGTTCAAGGGTGGATAGTGAGACTAAATGGGTGGTGTGAGAATGAGGCGAAGTGGAATGGTGGGGCAAACGAGAGAAGACGAGGTGCGAGGACCAGGAGCGATGGTGTGGGTTTGGGGATAGGAAGTGGAAGGGGTTGGAAGGTGAATGGAGCAATGTAATAGAAGACAGGGAAGCGAGATGTCAATGGTGAGAGTCTAAGATCAGAGGTCTGGGCGAGGTGATTGACACCAAGATCAGCGGCTCAGATGGTGAAGGTGAGAAAGCGAGGGCCCAAGGTCAGCGGCTTGGACGGTACAGGTGGTGATGGCTATGGTGATTCTTCTGGCTAGGGCGAATCTTCTAAACTGGTGGCGGCTAGGCTTCTTCGGCAGCGATGGCTAATCTTCTGAGTGACGGTGGCAAGGCTTATTCTTCTGGCTATGGCTGGGATGCGGCGAGCTGGTAGGGCAAGGCGAGGATGGAAACTAGCAAGCGTCCAAGGTCAGCGGCTTGGATGACAAGGCGAATTCAATGGAAGCGGGAGTCGAGTGAGGGAGGCCGATGGAGGCCGATGGACATGAGGCAGGCCACCAGAGGCAACCAAAGAGAGAGCGAGGATGTTAAAAATGGGTAATGGAGGAGGGTTGAGGGGAATCAACATGACTCTGCCTCACTGGGGCAGCCAATTTGTACGGAGCCGAGTCTGTGTGAGTTCAAAGGCAGAGGGGATCCCACAGAGGTTACAGAAAGGGAGAGGAGGGCCGAGTCCGAAGCATTCACAATGGCAACAGCCAGTGCGAATGCGAATGGACGAGGGCAGGGACGAGCGGGGACGAGCGAGACGAGATCCAAGTGAAACAAGAGATGAAGCCGTTTGAGGCGGTGAGACAAGGCGAGATGATGGCGAGATGCTATGCAATGTCCTTCAAGTGCCTGCAGCAGGGCCTGACTTCTGGGATGAACATGCAGTGAGAGGGGAATCACACTGAGATGAGGAGGGGGAAAACACCAAGATCATATTTCCGAGTCAGAGCCAGTGGTTTAAATACAAACGAGAACCGTAGCTACTTCAGACAAGTAGGTAGGAAGTAACAGGGACAGAGAGGAAGCATATGGGGAAGGAAACGAGACAGAATGCAGAGTTGGTCGAGACAGAGACAAAGGGATATGGGCACGGACATGAGAAACCGAAACCATTATCTAGGTGAAAGGTAGCGAACATACGAGAGTAACAGTCAAAGGGGGCCGAGACACGATGATGCACGACAATAGAATTCTCCTCCGAGTTTGATGACAGGCGCAATGATCCACGCAGCCTCTAACGGCGTCTTGAGACTGGGTGAGTTGCGATCTTGACATCTTGAAAGGAACAGGCAAGATTGGGTGATGCGACGAGACAGGATGGCGATGGACAAAGAGCACGAGGTGCGAGGGTGTGCGGCCTGGCTACGAGGGGCTGGGAAGCCTCTTGCAAGGCGAGTACAGGCGGTGGCGGTCCATGGGCGATGAGAGTTAGAACGATGGAGGTAATGAGGGGGAGAGAGAGAGAGAGTGTGTGTGTGTACGAGCGAGGGGAATGGGGAAAGAGCGAGTGATGATTGATAGTGAGGTGCAATGCCATGAGAACGTGAATCCGAAATGGCAGTGAGCTGTGCGACGCCAGACTGAGACTGAAAAGACTGAAAATAGACAATTTCAGGGCCAGCGCCCGAGGGATCCTTACAGCAAGTTGTTCAAAGTTGGTGACGTACGAATCAATGTTGTCTCCCATCATTCTAAATCCCCACTTGAGCTTGCTCTTGCTCCAAGGTGTTTGAGAACTGGTCTGCAAAACTGTTGGCCAATGTTTCCCAGAGGTACTCATCATACCTATCTCTTCCCCTGTGGACTTCGGTGTTGAGCCACTGGAGGAATCCCAGCATCCAATTCGTGATGGATGGTCCTTTGATGTATCCCAGGAAAAGGAGACACCTTTTGTATACATTCCTCATGCTTGAGGCATCAAAGTTGAGTCCCCAGTAGGCGTGCCATTGCGTGAGGAAGGACTTGTACTCAGTACGGTCTCCTTTAAAGATGGTGGGCAGCTCACCCTCGAGTCTTGGTGTGGGAGCTCCTGGGGCTACCCCTCCTCCTGGCATTCCTCCTCCTGGTGGTCCTCCTCCAGGTGGTCCTCCTCCAAATCCTCCTGGGAATTCTCCCCTTGCACATCAGGGTGGTCATCCACCTGGAGGTGGATTAGTGTTTAAAAGTCCGACTCGGTCCGGTTTTTTGCCCTCATTTGGAAAAACCGGACTGAACCGGTTCTCATTTTTTAATATTTTGCCCCGAGTCGGGCCGGACCGACAAAAGTCAGTTGTGTCCAGTTGCAGAAGTTTCAAAGACTGGCTCGACTCGGTCCGAACCGGCTCTTCCTGAGTCAGCCACAACTGGTCAAAGGTCGACTTAGACCGCACACAACTCCAGTCATAACAATTATATTTATATATTATGAATACTACAATAGTTTACTACATATACAAGGTAGCTACAGAGCCCAGGGGAATGAGGATGATTGTAAACACTTGTGCACGCGCCAGCAGTGCAGGACTTCATGTCGTCATCGTCGTCCGTGTCATCATTGTCTGCGTCGTTGTCCGCGTCTACATCGTTGTCCGCGTCGTTGTCCACGTCCACATCGTTGTCCGTGTTGTTGTCTGCGTCCGCATCATCGTCCGCGTCCGCGTCATTGTCAGCGCAAGGGTCTGTGTCCGTGTCGTTGTTGGCATCCGGGTCGCCACCGTTGTCGTGGCGGCAGCAGTTGTTGGCTGACCACTATCACCCTCGTTGCCGTGGCCACGCCATGGTGGCCGATGCGGTCATTATTGTGCTGTCGTGGTTGCGGCTTGAGTTGTCGGTGTGGTGATGGCGGCGGTTGCAGTAGTTGTCGGTGACTTGGTGTAGCTGACTGCCATCACCCTCGTCGAAGCGGCTGCGCCATAGTGGCCGATACCATCGTTGTCGTGCCATGGTGATTGTTGCAGCGTGGTGGTGGCAGTGGTGGTGGTTGGTGTTGGCGGACCACCAACTACCGCCATCGCCCTCGTCCAAGTTGTAGTACCTAGCGTCGTTGTGGCCGATCCTGTCGTAGTCACACTGTCATCATGGGGCCCTAGACAATGGTGGTGGTCAAGGCAAGTCGTCGTGGATGCCAGTGAACAACAACCCATCACGCGTCAGAAGGTCCGGTTGTGATAACCAACCCAGCAAAGACCAGTTGAGCCCAACCCAAGCCAGTTTTGTGCGGTTCCGGGTGGCACCAAATTCCGGTGAACCGGAACCGGTCACATTCCCAAATTCAGAGAACTGCAACTGCAAGTCCGGTTTTGATCGGTTTCAGTCTGGTCCAGTTGCAGTTTTTTGCAGTTTAAATGACTGGACTTTTAAACACTAAGGTGGATTACCATCAGGTGGATCTGGTCAGTCTGGTCCTATGGCACGGAAGATGGCCATGTCGTCTGCTGTCATGTGTAGTGTTTAAAAGTCCGACTCAGTCCGGTTTTTTTCCCTAATTTGGACAAACCGGACCAGAACCGGTTTTCGATTTTACCTCTTTTGCCCAAAACCAGGCCGAACCAACAACAACCGGTTGTTGCCAGTTGCAGTGTTTCACCAAGACCAACTTTCTCGGTCTGAACCAGCTCACCCTGAGCCAACCACAACCTCCAGTGAACCAACTGAAACCGACTATGTATTGATGCAATTTAAGCTACTGTACATGATGTTGAGAACCCTAACATAGTCTAAGTATACTAGTGGTAATACCATAAGTCTAACTAATTACTCTATTACATACATGGAATTGCATGGCTTGCAGCCGCATCTGCAGGGCACATGCCACCACTGCTGCTGCCGCTGGCAATGACACCGCTCATCCGGGACTGAAACCAGACGGAAAAGCTAGGCAGGGTTCAGGCCCGCCACCGCCTCCGTCGAGTCATTGTCCTCGTTGTCATGGTGGTTGTCGACGACTTGTCGTGGCTGTCATCGCCACAGCAGTCGTCGTCGTCGTCATCGTCGTCGGCATGTCGTCATCGTCGCCTCATCGACATTGTGGTTGTCGGCGTCGCTGGCGTAGTGGTCGTAGTTGGCGGTGTACTGACTGCCCTGTCGCCATCGTCAGTGTAGTTGTTGCGAGTGTTGTTGTTGTTGTTGCATCCCCGCCAGGATCTGTTGCTGCCCTGTCATGTCACGGCCGTCGTCGTTGGCAGAGTAATGGCAATAGTCGACAGCGGAGCGCTGCGTGGGTTGACTGCCTGCTGCCACCGTTGTTGGTGTTGGTGTAGTTGGGGCTGGGGCGACTGGACGGTGGTGGTGGTGGAAGAGGCAGCTCAGGGCCACTGTAGTGGAAGTGTGATGCCATGGTCAATGGTCACGTACCCCGCAGCTGCGTGAGGGTGCCCACCACCATCACCATGGATGGCAGTGCGCACAGCTTGAGGTTGGGTTGGTGGAGAACCCGCCGCTGCCATTGTCGTCACCACCTATTGCCGACGTCAACGCCGGCATAATGGTAGTGAGGTTAGGTCTGTCTGGGTTATCTTAGCAGAGAGCGGAAGAGAGTTGTGTGAGGACATACAAAGATGAGTCATCAGAGTGTCAGCGGCGGTGGACATGCGACGAATCTGTCACACTGAGTCGTCGCAGTGGTTGTTGCAGGGCTGCGTTGGCAGAGCACCTGCAGTTGCCATTGCTGCTGCTATTACCGAGGTCGTTGTCATCTGGTATCCAAGTTTTAATGGGCAGAGAGCCCAACGACGCTGTTGTCGTCGTAGTTGCCAGTGGGAAGTACGTGGCTCAAGGCTCACGCGTGTGAATGACCAATCAAAGACCAGTTACAAAGACCAGTTACCAAAGACCGGTTGCGACCGGCCCCAACCGGTCTTTAGCGGTTCGTCCGGGCACCGGATTCCGATGAACCGAAACTGGCCAATTACCCAGATTCCGAGAACCGCAACCGGAAGTCCGGTTACAATTGGTTTTGGTCTGGTCCGGTTCCGGTTTTTCGCAGTTCACATGACTGGACTTTTAAACACTAGTCATGTGGTGTCCTGTCGTTGGGTTAATGGGAAGGTTGGCCTCTGCTTCTACTATGAGTCTTTGGATTTCTTCATCTACTGCTATGTTGGTATGAGTTTCAATGGTTGTGGCCATGTCTGCTGGTGGGTGTATGTGGATAGTTTCGGGTTGTGGTATGGTTATAGACTCAGCTAGTTGTGTGACCTCCTCTACCTCTGAGTCTTCTTCATCGACCTGACTTCCTTCTTCGCTAGTTTCTGATGGTGCTGGTGTTCTTGGTTCTGATGTGCTTGGCTCTTCTTCAGGCTGTCCATCAATTTGTCCCCACTGTTCTCTTGTTGGTACAGTTCGTGCGTTGATGTCACAGTTGTAGTTTCTTCCCACTGGGCGTACTATGTCCCACCTGTTGTTGATCGGGTTCCACGTAATCTCAGTCCAACAGACATGATCAAAGTTGGTCCCAATGCGAAGTCTACGAAATATCCAATGTCTCCTCAGTATTCTCTCCACCTAGCAGCTCCTAGAAACTGTATGGGTACATTGTGGTCTCCCCTTCATTCAAGGGAGTAGGTTTGAAAGTTGGTCCACTGGTCTTGAGTTGTGAATGCCACAGTGAGGGATCTTGGTCTTAATGTAACGCCACCATGAGCGTTAGTCTGACTTGGACTGCAAAAGGGCGTTCACGACTTAGCAAATATCGAGTCACTGATCACATGACTATTCCCACAGGTACATGGCACTTAACGAGGCACGTGACCACAAGTATACCAGGACATCTTAGTCACTGGATACACTATCAATAAAGACAACTTGCTTGGATTGAGACAAGCGAACGGTGCACAAGAGATGAGAAGAGAGTGGTGAATTGAAGAAGACCAAGATGGTGTATCTTGGTCTTCGTGGACTACTACTTATACACATACGAGGACACTTTAAAGCTCCTCCCAAATCTGTCCTACAACTAGCAATAATAGCTTGAACCCTATTACTACTGTCCTAGGAATGAGTCATGCCACATCGGCATGTGATTCTGTACAACTATGCTGACTGATCCAAAGTCCATGACACATTACTACTTACTAAGGGGGTCATAACCGCATAGCAAGAGTTCACTTTGCGTACCGTGACAGCAAGCCTACATCATAGAGAAGCGTGTACGAAGCTAGCCAAGTTGAATACAGGTGCCTGAGTTGAAGAGTGGATCGTCGCTGATTTTGGACTGTACCAGAGCCACGTTATGACAATGTCGATGCATGATGTGTCTCATTGAAATTGAGAGTATGCATGTTAAATGTTGCTCAGGTGCTAGTGAGATGGACAGTTCCCATTCATCGCTGCGCATGTAACTGCGGGAGTCACTGCAGGCATTTAACGTAGAAAGGAGCGACAAGAATATGGTAGAGGAAAGTGGGAAAACAAGGGGAAAGATTGGTAGTTGGATCACATGCTGAGCAATGACTCAAAAAAAGAGTGGAAAGGCTATGTGGTATCCTTACAACATGGTGTCAAATGCTGGCCTACCAGTCCTCAAAACATTGCCCAATCTATTTAATTCCATCTGCCCCTCAACTTCATCCAGTTTAGAAACGGCCTCAACATCTTCGTCTCTGACCAGACCAAGAAGACTCCATGAACTGAGGCATAAAAGGGCCCATGTTGATGCAACTGATAGTGTTGGGGAAGTTTGGTTCCAAACTGCTCCAAACTCAGTTTGAACCAAACCCAAACTGGAAGTTTGGTTTGGGGTTTGGGATTTTCTGGAAAAAGCTAAATGGTTTGGTTTCCAGTTTGGGGGTCCCAAACTGAGTTCAAACCATTTCAAACTGATTACATAATAAGCACCCAATAAGTGTTTAATAATCACATTTAAACTCAGTTTGGTTCAAAATTAGTTCAAAATTAGTCCAAAACTGGTTCAAACTCAGTTCAAACCAAGTCTTAAATGGTTTGAGTTTGGTTTAAACTGAACCAAACTGAAACCAAACTGATTTGTAAGCAATTTGACACATTATTTGGGCACTTAGTGGGCGCTTAACTGGGCGCTTATTTAATCGGTTTGAAATGGTTTGGTTCAGTTTGGAGCAGTTTGGAGCAGTTTGAATCAGTTTGGTTCAGTTTGGTTTCAGTTTGGCAAAAATGGCCTCAAACTGAACCAAACTGAACTTCCCCAACACTAGCAACTGACAAATGGCTGCGAGTATGAGACAGGACAAGATGCCCACGGCTGAACAGATGCTTGACATTGACAGAAGTTGCTATGTAGAAGTAATTGTGAGCCAAATTGACTAAAACCAACAGACGTACACACCTGGGATAGTGAGATAATCGAGGGCCATGTGATGGAGTATTGGGTAGGTCTTGCACTTCTCATACCACCAATGAATCACATTGGCCACGTCTTCAACCTCAGTGTTGAGATAGAGTCTAAGTTTGTCAACGGCAGCATTAGATTGTGTTGGGGCAAGTGCTGGAAGACTATTGAATATGTTTTTGGAGAGTTGGGCCTGTCACGGTGTCAGAACAGCAGTTACCCAGAAGATCAAGGTCACCTACCATTAGAGATGTCAACGAGTTATACTCGCGAGTATGAGTACTCGTCGGAATTTTCCGAAGAGCGACTTGTACTCGACTTGTACTCGTTGGCACGAGTACTCGTCAGTGCGAGTACTCGCCAACTTTCTCCGGTAGAAACTCGTACTCGCGGTGCGAGTACCCGTTTCGAGCACGCGAGTACGAGTACTCGCGTACTCGTACTCATTTGACTCAGCGAATTATTCAAGTACTCGTTTTGAACGAGTACTCGTGTTTCCATATGCAAAGTAAATAATAATCTAAACTACTGTAGAGTGTACTACCATAGAAGCCCAAAGCCCGTCGCCATTGCGTCGCTGCACTGCTGGCGTCGTCCCTAGGTTACCACCATTGTCGTTTGTTGCGTCATGGTCGAGGTCGTTCGGGCTTGCTTTCGGCCACTGTTGTCGTCGTCTTTGCCTCGCTGTCGTTGTGGCCAACAGTCGTCGTCGTCGTCGTGGATGCGGCGAGTGGCCGCGTCGGTGAAGTGGCCCCGTTTTGTCGTCACTGGCGTCTGAGTCGTAGTTAGCAGCGTGGCCGGGTTGGCCCGGGTGCCACCTGGTGGGGAGTTTGTTGCCGCCACAGTAGTCGTCGTCCGAAAGTATGCTATCGTGCATGACAGAGGGACCACACTGTCGTCGCCATCGTCGTCGTGGTCCACGGTAGGGGGCGGAAGCAACCGTGAGTGTGGCTAATCGCAAACAAGCGGCGTGGGAAGTAACCTTTTCCCACCCTTAGGACTTTCCCAGCATGTGGTCTGGTCCGGGGCTGACGCATTGCAACTACGACAACAATTTCGAGCCGCACGACCCCAACTGCCGGCAGCATCCTGAACCACGATACCACCACCAGCAATGACAGCAAGGTGGCGGCAACACCTTGGACGACGCGACTCGGACGACGACGACGGGCCCGGCGATCTGCCGATTCCCACTGACCACGACAACGGGCGACACAGCAAAGGGGTGACACCGACCGAAGACGACAATAGCAAGACGACCCCAATCGACGACGACGATAAAGACGACTACGCAGCACGACAACGGGCGATCCCGACGACAGCGCACTGGCACACGACGACTCAGACAGCGAGCTGTAGCCTCTTATTATTAGTATACATACAGACCCTGTGTAATATGATACATAATAAAAACCCTTTTTCCAAACTGTAAGACCACTAAGACCCTAGTATTATCACGAGTACTCGCGAGTACTCGCGCTCAGAAAAGGGTCGACTCGTACTCGCGGGAGGCATTCAGGCACGAGTACTCGCGGCACGAGTACTCGTCACGTGACGAGTCAAACTCGCGAGTTACTTGTTTGGCAGTAACTCGTTGACATCTCTGCCTACCATAGGTTTGGCACCTGAGACCTGGATGTCACTGCCCTGTGAAGCATATAACTCTTCCCTAGGTTCCTTTTGATTGCTAGCTTCTCCGAGTCATGAGGCATACTTTGAGTTGAATCGATTGCGAAGAAGGGCTTCTACAGTGTCAATCCATTCTGGTGTCCAACCAGCAGTCTTGAAGTAGGCAAGCTTGTGATGAGGGTGAAGCACTGTCAAAAAAATGAGTAACCACGGTCAAGTAGAAAGAAATGGCCCACCCATCGCAATTCGGTATAATTCTGAGGCATCTGTAAGCAAGTAGTACTGGTTAAGCATCTTCTTCACAATCTTGATGGCAGCACAAATGGCTAGGCTGAATTTACTGGTGGGAAGGCACGCATTGGTGAAGACTGTATCAATCTGATCCATTGCAGGGATCACTGTTGGAAGGTTTGGTGTTGCACATGAGAAGTAAGCTGTCACATCCTTGAGGATCTATCATAGTGGGAAACCGGTTGGCAGCAACTTTTGGAGCATTGTCACATCAGTCACTTGCCTTCAATGTGTCTCAGAGTTCCACAGCGATTACCCACTCATCCTCAGCCACTTCAAACTGCCACAAATTGTTCTTCCAGTCTGATGTGATACTCTCAATGGCTGCTCAATACTCAACTGAAAAGCATAGCATATCATATGTCGAATTCCACCTGGTTGAAATGTCACGTGGCATTATCTTCACTGCCAGCCCAAGTTCATCGAGGGATGCCTTCCATGCCAGTAATAGGATTGTTGTTGAGTGTACAATTTTGAACGCGAGCTTCCTGAGCTATTATGAGGCCTCATCAGAATGTAAAGTTGCAGGTAGAGTCCTATCCTGTTACCTTGATCAACATTCGCTTTACTGGATGAACTGATTCCTCCAGATGTCTTTGTTCTGCAGGAGTCAACACCCAGACCTCATCCACCCACCCCTCAGGGTTGTTGTGTTCTTTGATGTCATCATCATCGTTGTTATTTTCCTGAGCTGTTATAAGTTCTTCTTGTTCAATATCACCTGCCAGTGCTAACAGTGCCCTTTCATCATCATTCAGATCATCTTCATTGTTATTGCCATTTTTGGTGTCAAACTGTTTCAATAATGACTTGGCAACAAGGTTGAGGATGTGAGCAAAGCACCATGTGCGATTCACTGGTGAAAAGCTTGCAAGTGATCTTGACATTTCAGTTACCATTTTGTCATTGTTTGATGTGTTGTCGCAGGTTACTGACAAAATTTTATGACCAATGCCAAAGTCCTGAAGCACAGCTGCAAACACGACAGCAAGGTTGGCCCCTGTGTGTGACTAGGGTGTTGTTGAGACAAATTTCAATGCCCCAAAAGTTTATGTGTACTTTGGGAACTTTGACAATATCAAGGACCATTGCGATTGGGTGCCCTTGGTTCTCAAAATGTGCTGTTAGGGCAACATATGCATAGTGGTTCAGGGATGTCCATGCATCAGTAGCAAAGCTGATATCCCTGTCATACTCCTGTAAGTATTATATTAATAGGCCATCTAATGTTGTTTGCAGCTACCATCTCACCTGTAGCATCTTCACAATCCATTCTCATGTGTGCCCAAACACCAGCTTAACATCCTGAGACACTGTTGAGGCAGATGGTATGTAGTATTCTGGCCGCCCTGTTTTCATCAGGCTTTGAAATCTGCAGTCCTCAACAATCTTGAAGGGCCGAAGGCTTTCCAAAACCCAACAAACAATTTTGGCTCTGGGTTTATCATCAGTTCACTGCCCCCACATGATATGTTGCAGTTACATACTTTGTTTTGGCCTTTGTGTGCATGCGGTGTGAGTAAGTAACCTTCCCTTTCCCTTGTTGTTTAAACATTGTGGTGATGGATCCTGACTTTGCAATAGGGTTTGTGACATTTTCCCTCACTTCCTTGGCATTCCGACAGTCACTTGCAGCATTCTAGGCCTCTTCCCCCCAGCAAGATTTGGCATGCTTGATGAGGTTTCCAGTTGAAGCCTTGTCTTTTGGGTCAAGGTAACGTCAGCTCTTGTATTTGCACCTGCATGCAGCACATTTGAACTCATGACATTGTTGCCTGTTAACATAGATAATTGCTGGGATAGGCTTGTAGAATGCATATACAGGAGACTTCCAGTCTTTGCTTAGTCGCTCTACTGAATGTGAATGTCTGGTTCCTTGGTACATTATCTGACTGACACGTACCACATTCATCACCTGAGTTTTCAGATCCAGTCTTGCCAGTGCCTTCTTCGTCATCAACCTCAATAACACTGTGACTGACTGCAGTGCTGCACTGGGGTGACAATGCCCTGGAAGATGGCTTGCTTGTTGAGCCATCATCGCTATCAGATAACTGTCTTGCTTTCTTGTTCTTCTTGGCCCTGGGACTGAGGGTGTCACCCTTACACTTGATATTCCTAGTAATGGATGACTTCAGAGACTGTCCACCGCATTTTTTTGCCATGGTGTGAGGGGGTAGTAGTAGTATGGTACCAGTAATGTTTGATGACAGGTGACATGTTGGTAACTGAAGTTAGGCAAGATTATAGCCGCAAAGCAATGGGTAGCAATACAGGTGATGAATTAACCGAACTGCCACCCATACCTGGACCTGTGCTGTCCTGTAGCCATGACCCATGCAGGTTACCCAAACCCATGCCATTGCCTAATCTCCCCCATGATCTGGCATCTGTGACTCAGATGGAGCAGTGTCTAGGAGTGAAATGGAGGTAGGTGGTGTCTCAAGAAGAGAATTGGGATGAGGGGGAGGTAGGTGGGGTACAGAGTGAGCCTTGAGCATGAAAAAGTGTTCATCAAAGTCAGCCCTCTCTGAGATGAACACCTCTTTGGTCATAGGGTTGTAGAACTTCCATCCCTTGTAGCCCTGAGGGTATCCAATGAACACACACTTCTCCATGTGGGATCCAAGGCTCTCAAGTGGATGCTTGTCCATCTGCTGGATCAGTACATAGGCAGTACAGCCCCAGACATGAAGCCTAGAGAGATCCAGCTGGCTTGCTCCCATTGAATCCCATTGAATTGCCTGATAAGGTGTGCTGTCTGGGAGTGCTGATGTGACAAGACTGTTGCTTGTATGAATGAATGTAGCAAGAGCTTTGCCCCAGAAGACTGTGGGTATCCCAGACTCATGCAGCATTGAGATAATGCCTTCCTCCATCGTCCTGTTCGCTCTCTCAGCTACCCCATTCTGCTGAGGGCAATTTCTAACAGTGTGCTGCCTCTGGATGCCATGGTTGATGCAGAACACTTTAAACTCTCCAGACATGTACTCCCCACCCTTATTGTCCCTCAGAGTGCCCAGTTTCACTCCAGTGAGATTCTCAGCCCAAGCCTTGAACTGTTTGAAGGCAGCAAAGGTCTCAGACTTTTGCTTCAGGAGGTAAACAGCCTTGAAGTGAGAGAAGTTGTCAATGAATGTGACCCAATAGCAATATCCTTGATGTGTGGGCACTTTCACAGGGCCATGGATGTTGCTGTAGACTAGCTAAAGCAGTTTTGAGGCTCTAGAGGTTAAGGATGGAAAGGGATCTGCATGCATCTTGCTAGCCTTACATGCTTTGCATACTGGATCAGGGGTGGCTTGTGAATGATCTAAGGCTGAGCATGAGTCCAGGTCACTCACAGGTACCCATGAGTTGACCCATGGGAATACCCACCATGAACAGGATCCATGGATCCAGATCCACTCATAGTGGTGGATCCTCAAGGATCTGGGTATGACATTTGGGGGGCAGAATACCCATCATGGGTACTCACAGACTTGGGGGAACTTTTTGTGAATGAAATTTTGAAATTTAGGTAATAACACTTGGCCAACCTGTTTTGGCTCCCCTGTCTCCTCCCTTTTGGGCCTCACCATATTTTGATTGTCTCCATGTCTTATCTCATTTCCTATGCCACCCACTGGCACTGCATCTCCCTCTTTTTCTACCTCTCTTCTACTTTACCTCAATGTTGAGATGCAACTACATAAATCACATGTCTCATGGGATATGATTGAGTCTGGGTCATCCCATATACTAAATATGGTATCTATCCCTTATGGACTGATTTAGACTTTCTGGACTTGTATGGACTGCATTTGTTTATCTTTATTGTCAGAGTCATATATGAATCTTATTGTTTTTTATTGTTAAGATACTGGTATTGTCTGCTTTAGGCAGCTATTGTTTGCCCCCAATGGCATTTCTCCCTCTGGTGCACAGACCACCTGTATTGTGTTTGGATTACCTGTCCATTATTATCTAAGCATCTTGTATATAAGGACTGCTGTTTTTGCCTCTACACTTCAGAGGCACCAAGTTCCTTCACCCTCTGAAGTGTAGTTCCCTTTTTCTTTTACTCTACCCTACCTTTGCTCATAGATGTTCCATAGCATCTGTAAATGCAATTAGGTGTTCAGAGTGTTCAGAGCTGTTCAGAGTGTCCTTGAACAGCTCTGAACAGCTCTGAACACCTAGTGCAATTACAGATGGGCCCCCTAGAACATGTCCTTTAGGTGTGTAGTAGTAATAACATAGACTTCCTTCACCCTCTGAAGTAACTTGTCTTTTAGCTCTTTGCTATTAACCCTCACTCATTAGTTCTGCACTCAACATTACCCTTTCCAAGGCTCTGTGGTAGCTATGGGCTCACTTATATTTGAACCATATTGTTGCTGCCAGTGAATAGACCTTGTTGTCCCTCACCCTCCCCCCTTCTCATCATTCACTTGCATGAATCTTGAGGTTAGGTCACTCAACAGCACCTAAATCAGACAACTCTTAGCAGCATCATAATCCAAGGTATGTGAGGTTTGTACAAGGGTTTGTATTCAAGGCATTGATTGAGTTGACAAGATTGGATCTGATGATGGAAAACTGCACAGTGTGATTGCAAGCTTTCCCAGACCTCTGCTGCAGTAGGCAGTCAATGCAGTTTGTCCCCCAGGGCAACCAAGGGCAGGACAGACATTCAATGCTTGGTTTATGGTGTGGATGTCAGCACAATGTTGTAGAGGTGTCCACAATATCATGTTTTTAGTGTCACCCAATGTCTAATCACCAGTGGACATCAGCAATCCTCGGTCTCTACATAGTGCTACAGTAGTGCTACAGTAGTGCCATAGTGGTCCATAGTATCTGTAGTGGTATAGCAACGTTTATGTTCTACATAGTACTACTGTAGCTCTACTGTAGTACAGGCCTACTACCATAGTTCTACTGTAGTACCAGGTCTACTACCATAGTTCTACTGTAGTACCAGGCCTACTACCATAGTACTACTGTAGCTCTACTGTAGTACCAGGCCTACTACCATAGTACTACTGTAGCTCTACTGTACCCAGGTCTACTACCATAGTACTTCCATAGACAGTGTAGTAATCCATAGTACCCTGTAGTTACACTGTAGTTGTCTTATAGACACCATAGTATTTGATAGTCAGTTCTTGGTCAGACAACATTCATGCAGAATAAATTAAATTAAATTATTTATTTATAAGTAACACAACTACAACTATAACTACACACTACACTATGGGAGCCAGGTGCTGCAGTGGACAGCAGTGGCAGTGGCGTGGGGTCATAGCGATCGGGGTGGTGGTGGCGACCATGATGGGGCAGCGGCGGTGTGGCGGAGTCGAGGTGGTGGTAGCCGTGTTGAAGGGGTTGAAGTGTGTCGCAGCCATGTTGAAGTGGCAGTCAGAGGTCCTGCAGTCGAGATGAGAAAATAAAAAGTGAAAAAAATAAAACAAACTTATCTGAGTGGGGCCAAGTGTTGTGAGGTGGGGGTAATGGGATGGCTTGAGGAGCACCGACGTGGCAGTGGTGGCCGAGTCGAGACAGCGCCAGTGCGGCGGCATCGAGGTGGGGTGGTGTTGGTGGGGTTGTAGCAGATCGGAGTGGTGGTGGCGACCATGTCAGGGCAGTGGCGGTGTGGTGGAATCCTGTACCAGTTGAGATGAGAAAGTAAAAAAGTAAAAAAAAAGGTAAAGGAACTTATCTGAGTGACGCCGACGTGGCAGTAGCGGCAAGTTGAGACAGCACCAGTGTATGTGGCACCGTTGTGTGCCTGTTGAGCGGGGTTGGGATGCCAGTTGACGTCACTGATGTGGGTGCCACTGGGTGATGGCGCAGTTGAGGCAGTGATGGGTGGGGATGGCGTTGTGTTGGGGTGGGGCCGGGTTGGCGCTGTTGAGGTGGCGGCATGGTGGTGGTTGTGACGAGACAGCCCCGTCATGGCGGCCGCTGAGTTGCTGGGTGGAGGCAGGGGTGGCAGCTGTGTCGAAGCAGTGGCGGTGTGGCGATGTCGAGGTGCGGATGATGGCCGTGTCGAGATGACAGGGTCTTAAGGGGTGGTGAGGTTGCAGGTGTGGGTGCGGCAGTTTTGAGGTGATGACAAAGTTGCTGCGCCTGGGTGGAAGGTGAGGATGAGAAAGAAAAAGAACCAAGAGCTTACCTTAGAACAAGAGCTGCAAGACGGTGGCAGTGGGTTTGCATGCATACAGTGAGTAGCAGCTGAGGTGGGGATGCCGAGGTGGTCTGATGATGTGGCTGCCTCTGTCCTACAACCGCCCGATCAGAGGTAAAGGATATATAAAAAATTACTCAGCTTTGGCTGTGAGAATGTGAAGACAAGTGCAAAGGTGGCGTCCGTCGTATTCGTATGAAGGAAGGGAGGAAGGAGGAAGGATGGTTCAAGTTTCGAACGGCAAAGTGGTGCGCTTCCCCACACCATAAATTAAACTTCTGCCTGGAAGTCGCCCGTGGTCCACACCATTTTTTTCTAAGTCAATCTAGTGTTACTGCCAGGGCTGAGCTGATGTTCTGATATCTCAGGAAATAAAATAGATAAGATTTTGAAAATATTTAGGGAGTTATATCAGATCAGGAGCCAAGGGGTCCTCTGCCAACTCTAAGTGGTCCGATCAGTAGTTTCCAACTTATTTGAACAACTCAGTGACTAGTGCTATAGCAGCTCAAACTGGTATTGTTAGGATCTTAAGAAATAAAATAGCTAAACATATGGAAATATTTGGGGAGGTAGATGTTCTCAAAAGCTAAGAGATCATCAGCCAACTCTAAGTGATCCAATCAACTGTTCCTGAGCTATTTGGCATTAGCTGAAATGTGTCAGCTAATACCCTTCAGCTAATGTCAAATAAATGTCAAATAACTTAGGAATGGTTGATCGGATCACTTAAAGTTGGCAGAGGGTCCCTCAGCTTTCTTCAAAAGCCAGGTCCCTAAATATTTTCATATTTTTAGCTATTTTATTCCAAAAGATAGAATGCCAACTCTGAGCTGCGGTGCTGCCATAACATTATCCCCATCCCCATATTCCCACCAGTGCAGGCCCCTCCCTCTTCTCTATATCCCTCCCATGTGCCCCATCCCTGTCCCCCTCTCCCCCAGTCACATCAGCAATCCTCAGGCCTCTACATAGTGCTATACTAGTAGTGCTACAGTAGTGCTATAGTAGTGCTACAGTAGTGCTACAGTAGCACTACAGTAGTACTAGGTGGACTACAGTAGCAGACCTAGGTACAGTAGCACTACAGTAGTAGGCCTAGGTACAGTAGCACTACAGTAGTAGGCCTGGGTACAGTAGCACTACAGTAGCAGACCTGGGTACTACAGTAGCACTACAGTAGTA
Source organism: Lactarius sanguifluus (assembly GCA_021527775.1). Classification (NCBI taxonomy): domain Eukaryota; kingdom Fungi; phylum Basidiomycota; class Agaricomycetes; order Russulales; family Russulaceae; genus Lactarius; species Lactarius sanguifluus. Next base: position 5,756 of record JAKEYF010000365.1, on the reverse strand, counting down.
GGCCTGGGTACAGTAGTACTTGTTGAGCGCAGAACTAACAAGCGAGGAATGAAAGCAAGAATGCTAGTAGACAAGTTAACTTCAGAGGTGAAGGGAACTCTGTTACAACTGCATACCTAGTAGACAAGTTACTAATGAACATCTATGAGTAAGGTAATAAGAGAAGTAAATGAGAGGGGACTTACACTTCAGAGGTGAAGGGAACTCTGAAGTGTAGAGGCGTAAACAGCAGTCCTTATATACAGGACGCTTAGCTAAGAATGGTCTGTGCGCACTGGTGACCCAAACACAATACATGTGGTCTGTGCGCCAGAGGGAGAAATGCCATTGGAGGGCAGAGAAACAATAGCTGCCTAAAGCAGACAATACCGGTATCTTAACAATAAAGAACAATAAGAGCCATATATGGCTCTGACAATAAAGATAAACAAAAGCGGTCTGTATGAGTCCGGAGTGTCCAAAAGAGTCCATAAGGGACAGATACCGTATTTAGTGTGTGGGCTGACACAATCAGATCCCACGAGACATGTGACTTATACAGTCGCGTCTCAACAGTACTATGGTAGTAGGCTGGGTACTACAGTAGAACTATGGTAGTACTACATAGAACATAAACGTTGCTACCACCACCTATGGGTCACTATGGCCTCTATGAGCACTACTGTAGAACTACTGTAGATGTCACGATCACGTGACAGTTCCCACGAACAAGTTTCCGGTTTCAGTTTCAGTCTCGGTTTCTCGGTTTCCGACTCGGCCCGGACTTGTGACTCACAGACCACGTGACTGCGCAGCAATGCCAGCAGTGGATCTATTCTCAGATGTATGACTCGGACTGCCAGCGCGTCTGCCAGCGCACGGCCTCATGTTTCGGTGACTCACAGGGCAGAGGGTGACAGCACATAGAGGTGCTGGCACTTACGCGTCCTCGACTCCCTACTTACGCGGCTCGTAGAAAAATAGTAAAGGAAATACCAGACAGAACAGTATAAGTAGAGCAGTAGTTGTACTATGTATCGGCATCTGAGTCTTCTCAATAATATAGCCCACAAAAGCTAGTTGTTGGAAGTGAAAGGTCCTCTAGTCAAGTTCGACTCAGTGATTAGTAAGCACCGGCAGTCAGCCCGGACCGGCTTACTCTAGCGTCCTAGTGAAACGATCCGGGTGATCGTAACATTAGACTCAGATCCCCTATCGACTTCTCGCGTTCTACCGCGAGACTTTCGCTGCACCGTGAGGTGGCAGCCGCTTCCCCGTCTGTGCGGAACAGATTGACCTCGCGCGGCGTCGCGAGCTTTGCCGAAGAACTTCGCTGCAACCGCGAGGTAGCAGTCGTTTGTCACCTGTACGGAACAGGGTGAATCTTCGTCCCGTGCGGTCTGCGGACGCGCACCTATTGTCATCTCGTACCGTCATCTCGCACCGAGCCGCGAGATTCTGCTGAAGCCGCGAGGCAACAGTCGCTTTTACCTGAGCGGATCAGGAAGACTTCCAGAGTGAACACAGAGTCGCCGGACTATAAACTGAAAACCTACGAGTCACCGTCATCTCGCGCCGAGCCGCGAGACTCCGTTGTAGCCGCGAGGCCGCAATCGCTTTTACCTGAGCGGATCAGGAAGTCCAGTTCCGCAGGTGCAAGACCCTGCCTTCGTGTCCAGTTCCGTGGGTGAAAGACCCCACATCTTCGCGTCTCGTCTCGTTTGTGGGTATCAGCCCCACCTCTGTCGACTTCTAGTTCCGTGGGTGAAAGACCCCACACTCTCGCGTCTTGTTCAGTGCAGCCAGTCGGTGTGTACTTCGTATTTGTTTCGACCTCCCGTTCCGCGAGTATCAGCAATGTCAAGCACGGCCCAACCTGTCAACACGCTATCAGATGCCGAATGGACGGCATACGCATCAGGGAGAAGTACAAGGCACGCAAAAAGAAAACTCACGGCACGCGGACTGACACAGGTACCCGAACACGAGTACCCGTCCACCCCGATCGAGACGCCCCAAGTCGAAGCCCCTGCAGACGCAGGAGGAGACGTACCAGAACCACGCCGACGATCGCCAACCCCACTCGTTGCCCCCACTGCCCCGCGCATTAAAAAACGAAGACGCTACGATACCACCGACATGACTGAGACTCGCTCCAGCAAACACTCGCGCGTACCGTACCCAACCACCGCGCTTCAACACGAAAGACACAGACGACGAGACCAGTCAACCACCGCGCCCGCAGACACGTCGTCGACCCCAATCACGTTCCGACACACGAGAAGGCCACGCCGCGCTAACGCAGCGGCTCCCTCGACGTCGCCCCCGCCGGATCGGATAGCCGCGCGCACCCGCGACAGGCACGTCCACGCCGCACCCCGACGCGTAAACCAACAAGCGCCCGTAGTACCGTCGCCCAACAATCAACACCCCAACCGCGCAGCGACAACAGAAACCGCAACAACAACGGAAAACACGCCCGTGACCAACCGCGCTAACGCTGCGGTTGAGTTGTTTCTCAGACAATACGACGCTGCTCGGGCCACGGCACCACCAACGCCAGTACCGCCCGACCGCGCATACGACGCCGTCATGCAACATCTCGACTACTGCCTTGTAACCGACCCCGACACAACGCGTGTCACCGAACCCTTCGCGCTACGACTCGGACCTCGCGCAGTCCTGCACAAGTGGAAGAAGTAAGCAAAATCATTCGGGACGAATGAATCAAGAGAGGGGCGTATGTCACGATCACGTGACAGTTCCCACGAACAAGTTTCCGGTTTCAGTTTCAGTCTCGGTTTCTCGGTTTCCGACTCGGCCCGGACTCGTGACTCACAGACCACGTGACTGCGCAGCAATGCCAGCAGTGGATCTATTCTCAGATGTATGACTCGGACTGCCAGCGCGTCTGCCAGCGCACGGCCTCATGTTTCGGTGACTCACAGGGCAGAGGGTGACAGCACATAGAGGTGCTGGCACTTACGCGTCCTCGACTCCCTACTTACGCGGCTCGTAGAAAAATAGTAAAGGAAATACCAGACAGAACAGTATAAGTAGAGCAGTAGTTGTACTATGTATCGGCATCTGAGTCTTCTCAATAATATAGCCCACAAAAGCTAGTTGTTGGAAGTGAAAGGTCCTCTAGTCAAGTTCGACTCAGTGATTAGTAAGCACCGGCAGTCAGCCCGGACCGGCTTACTCTAGCGTCCTAGTGAAACGATCCGGGTGATCGTAACAGTAGAACTACTGTAGAGGCCCAATAATTGTTGATCTGGTAGCTTAAATTCCAGGGTTTGCTACCAAGTCTCTACCATCTACTACTAGCAACTATGGTGTCTACAGGCATCTACAGTCTCTACAGGCATCTACAGTCTACAGGCCTACAGGCATCTACAGTCTTTACAGTCTCTACAGTCTCTACCATGTCAACCAGGATTTCCCTGGTTTGCTACCAGTCTCTACCAGCCTACTACAAAATAACTACAGTCTCTACAGTCTCTACAGTCTCTACAAGGATTTTTTGCACAACCCAGGGATTGCTGATGCAGTTGTGGTCGCTGTGATTACATCATGTCCTCCAACCAGTTGTGACCAACTATGACTGGTTGCAACCCAAGTATTGGCACAGGCTGTGTATTGTAGGTCAAGACATACTTTTATTTGGGCTTGTAATATTATAAAAACATCACTACTACTAGCTACACTAAGCTAATACTAACTATGAGAATGCTTGTGGCCCGTTGTTGCAGAGATGTCAACAAGTTGTTGTCAAACAAGTCACTTGCAAGTGTGACTCATCACATGACAAGTACTTGTGCCCACGAGTACTCGTGCCTGGACACTTGCATGAGTATGAGTTCACCCTCTTCCAAGCATGAGTACTCATGGTAAAACTGGCACCAATACAGTTCCAGCCTTTAGTTTCAGTTGATATCATAGTTTTGCAAAAAGCATTTTATTTTGTATCAAGTTTTTAGTACAATCTATTTAAATGATACATAGCTTGCCATTAATGATTGTCACAGTTGCTCATTGTTGTTGTTGTTGTTGCCATCTTGCTGTCACTGTCACTGTTGGTCGATGTTGCCTGATTGCCATTGTTGATGGGTGTCACTCCATCATCTGAGTCATCCAAGTTGCATCATCCAAGGCATTGTCATGGCTGCAGCCACCTTGCTGTTGCTGGCATCACCCTGTCATGGTCAACAGGGGTCACTCCATCATTGTTGTCGCATCATCCAAGGCATTGTTGTCATCACTGTCTTGCTGTTGCTGGTGGTGGTATTGTTGCAAGTTCATGTGGCTTGGCTCAGCCCATGGGCTGGTCTGCATGTATTAGCTGGCAATCGCTGGGTGTGGGAAGCTCTGTGTCAACTTACAGTACTGGTGAGTTGCTTACACCACACCACATGAGTTGCTTACCATCAACCACGACCATGATGTGTATGCCTGGATGACAATGACAGCAGTTACAACCACACCACACAAACAAACCTCCACCAGCACCTCAGATGGGTCAACCACAGTGATCAGCAAAGCAATGACTCACTGGCAGTGATGGCAAGGTAGATCAAACAGGATGACAATGACACGACAATGATGGCCCATGACAACAATGGCCCATGATGACACTGATGACAATGGCAGTGATGATGGCGACATGGATGCTAGTACACAATGGCAACAGGGGGCAGTGACGCTATGGCAGGCATTGTAGGCATGATTGTAGGCTTAGTATTTACGTTGTTTGTAGTTAGCTATAGTTCCTATTTTATACAAGTGCCAGGCTCAGAATTAAGGACATAAAACTCACAAGTACTTGTGTAACACTACTAGTGTTTGAGAGTTCAGTCCTATGGACCGAAAAAAAACCGGAAACCAGACCAGACTGTAACCAATATGAACTGGACCATCGGTTACAGTTCTTGCCAGTTTTTGAATTTGTCGGTTGCCGGTCTGACCATTCTGGGGCAAAGCTCTAACCACGGGAAAACTGGTTAGGACCGGTTCAAACTGCATATGGTCCCAAAAGTTCTGCTATTGTTTTGTAGGGAATGATACAGCTTCAATACTACAAAGTAACTACAAATCCCATGCTGCAGCATCACTACTCCCCACTGTCATCACAGCGCTGCATCGGTGTCGTGGGTGTGTGGCATTGTGTCAGTGTCATGGGTGCGCAGTGCAGTATGGGCATCGCGGGGGCGCCGCACCACACCAGTGTCGTGGGGGCACTGCACCATGCCGGTGTCATGGGGGTGCCGCACCACGTTGATGTCCTGGGGGCACCACACCACATTGATGTCGTGGGGGCGCCGCGCCACGTCGGTGTCGTGGGTGCATGGCATTGTGTCAGTGTCGTGGGGTTGTGGTGCAGTATTGGCATCGTGAGTGTGACACCACACCGGTGTTGTGGGGCGCCACGCTACGTCGATGTCATGGGTGCGCCACGCCATGTCAGTGTTGTGGGTGCGCCACGCCATGTTGGTGTTGTGGGTGCGCCACGCCACGTCGGTGTCATGGGTGCGTGGCATTGCGTCGGTGTCGTGGGGGTGCAGTGCGGTAATGGCATCATGAGTGCATGGCACCACACCAGTGTCATGGGGGCGCTGCGCTACGTCAATGTCATGGGGGTGCCGCGCCACGTTGGTGTCATGGGAACGTGGCATTGCATTGGTGTTGTGGGCACACGGTGCGGTATTGGCATCGTGAGCACGTGGCACCATGCTGGTGTTGTTGGCACGCCGCGCTGTGTCGAGTCATGGGCGCTGCGC